>PVLD010009889.1:0-74043 GCA_004027595.1 Dinomys branickii | reverse complement strand
AAATTTGCATGTCTGTATATGGGTCCATACATCTACAATTCGAAGATATCAACGGATAAAGCAACAACTACTGTTGAGACCATATCACCTTGTCTATAGATTAGTTGTGATTGTACTATTTTCTATGATAATGGGTGTCTGTTTGTCAATATGTTTTTGTACTTTTATGTTTCTAAAATAAAAAAAAAAAAAAAAAAAAGGTTGCATATAATCTTTAGACAGAAATGCATAACACAAAGTTACATAGTAATCAGTTGATGACAGGGCTGTGACCAGAGGCTGGTGGGAATCAAATCCTATATATCTTCCAGGAACAGTGGTTCAGGGCTCACAAAGTCAGTGTTCTTGGCAGCTTTAGAGAATGTAACTACTGCAGATAATAACATCCAACCATATATGTGTATAGACACAGTGACTGTCATTTTTCTCCTATAGTTCCACTCACTGAGGCTTAACTTGTAGAAAAGTAATGTCTATTTTAAGGGCCCTGTTGGTGAGCCCAAGAGACTGTGGCCAGGGCCAAAGGCAGGGGGGAAATCAGACACACAACAGACTGAGGATAGACCTTTCCAATGAGACCTTGAGCAATTGATCTCACCCCTGTTTTCCATATGGTCAAAGGAGCACCGTATTGTCTGTGTCTTTACAAGAAAATGATATGGTACCTAACTTATGGGATGCAGTGAGAATTAGATAGGTTAGTATTTATCAGCTTGCTGGAACATAATCCCTGGCATCCACAACTTAAAGGGAAAGAAATTTATTTTGGCTTATGGTTTCAGCCCATGGTTGCCTGGCTTCAAGGCAGAAACAGAATGGCAGAGGAAAAAATGTTCAACTCACAGCAGCCAGGAAGCAGAGGGGGGTACAGATGCGCGCAGAAATGCTGTGCTTTTCCAGGCCACAGCCCCAGCGGCCCACTTTGTCTTGCTTACTTTTTTCTCATTGCTGAGACAAAATACCCAACGCCCAAAATGGAGGAAGGAAAGGTTTATTTAGCTTACAGTTAGTGGAGGTTTTAGTCCCTACTTGGCTGGTTCTGAGGCAGAGTGGCACATGGCAGAGGGCAAACATTCATGGCGGCAGAGCACAGCAAAAGAAACCAGCAAAAGGGAGGAATGGTGGGCAAGCAGCCTCTTTCCTTCCCTTACTGGAAACTGCGTACCCGCACCCAGGGGGCGGGTAGCACTCACATAACCTCCACGCCCTCCTCTTCCACAGGCTCAGGATGTATACAAAGTAAGCACCCTGGCTTCCAGCTGAGTCACTCAGCCAAAGCTCTGGACTCCCCAAGTTGACACAATGTATCAACCATAACACACCTCCAACCAGGCCCCTCTTCCTGACTGCAGGACAGTCCTAGCAGCCCTAACCCAGTCACCTTCCAAAGCCCCGCCTCTGAATACATAATACTCTGGGGGGATATTGATCTTTAAGCCCAACAACACAAGGATTTAAAACAGAGCTTGGTGAACATGGCCAGGATTGGAGTGAGTGCCAGGGGTGCATGCCTGGTGGGGACACTTGCCTTCCATTACTTCAGTTCTGTGCCTTAGATGTCTTTCTTATTTCTCTCTGTCCTGGCCCTGCTGGCAAGTGGATGTGAGCTCTGCTGTTATGAAAGAGGAGCCCTGTTGTCAGCGGGCCTGGCGTCTCTGAGCCCCAGAGGACTGTGGCACAGCTTGCTCCCTCTGTGGGCTATGGCTCTTCCATCTGAGAAGTGGAAGTGATGTCATCTTCGAGATGCTCCACCCCATCGCCTGCCCTGGGGGCAGTTGTGTCTAATGAGATAAGTGGTGAGCAAGGGGTGGTAAACTGTGAAGCGTGGGGTAAGTGGGAGGGGCCGTTACTCACGTATAATGTCCTCCTCTCCCTCTGTCATCCGTAAAGTGATGTCAACTCAACTTGAACCTGCTTATGGCCTCTGTCTGCACCACCTCAGGGGAATGAGTTCCGTATGGCTTACCCCTATGGTAGGAAGGAGAGGAGAATATGATTTTTTCCTTATCTGAAAACTAGACTTGAAAAGTTTCATTCCTTCCCAGGTAGTATTCTGGGCTTGGACAGTTACCTGTGGGCTCATTTTAGTTTTTGAAAGTTCTCCCATGATCTTACAGTGACATGGAGATGAGACTTTATTAATGACCTCTCAGGGGCCTGGCAGTATGCTAAGTGCCTCAGAAAATCCCTCTGTCATCCTCACAGCAACTCTGCCAAACAGATGTGGGTTCCTCATCTCACAAGAGCAGGGCTGGAGGCCAGAGATATGGAGCAGCTTTCTCGGAACCATGCAGCCAGCGGTAGGGCCAGGGTTTAAACCTGGTTCTTCCCAGTGCGAACGTGAGGGAAAGGGCAGGTGGTGCAGGTAGGTGGCTGTGTCACTGTGGGCTTGGGGTCACACAAGGGTGTGACCTTATTTGCTGTGTGGCCTTGGCAAGTTAGTTTAAATTCTCTACATCTTTAGTTTTTTTTTTTCACTTGCCAAAATAGCTGTTGTAATAACATCTACCTGCTAAGGTTGTGAAATTTAAGTGAATTAAGGTATATCCAGTACGCGTCCCATTTCTGACTCAGAGAAAGTATCCATCGATGTCAGGTACTGTGGTAGGGTGGAAGAAGGGCTGAGGGAAGGCTCCCTTAGCCTGGGGTGGAGGAAGAACTGCCTTGTGTGGTGGGCACAGGGATAATTTGCTCACAGATGTCCCCAGGCTCCTGTTCCCTGTACCTGTGCTGCTATGGTTTGCTGGGTCTCTACTTCACCTTCTCACCAGTCTGATCCTCCTATAGCTTGTGTGGCACAAGCTGAGACCTGATAGACCTGCACATCCTCTGTCGACTGGGGTCAGGATTTGGCACTCAGCCATCTATTGCCTGAATTATTTGGCCTGGGCTCCCTTTGGGCCTTGAGGGAGAGGCCTTTGGGGCTGGATGGGCAGCCGGGTCCTGGGACCGTGCTGGGGAGGAGGGGTCAGGGACACACTTGGAGTCTGGAGCTGTTTCCCTGTGTCAGGAAGGAGTGGGGTCCTTGGAGCAGTGAGGGAGAGAGAGAGAGAGAGAGAGAGAGAGAGAGAGAGAGAGATACAGAAACACAGAGACACAGAGACACAGAAACAGAGACAGATACAGAAAGAGACATACAGAGACAGAGACAGAGACAGACAGACAGATAGGAGGAACCTGAGTGTGAATTACAGCAGCCCTTGTGTAGTGTCATGTATCAGAAGTGTGTAGGGCTGTTTATAAAGCAGAGTATTTTTGAGACAGGAAGTGGTTCTCTGTGATGGGCAGCAAGTGTGAGAATGTGTGAGGGAGTCTGTGTGAGTGTGAACAAGCAGATGTGTGGTGGGTGTGGCTGTCAGTGTGTGCTGGGGCCCTGTGTGAGTGGGGGTAGCTGTGTAAGGTTTCTTTCATCTCCCCTGCAGGGACCTAGCCATGGAAATTGCTGTCTCATTGACAGGGACTGAGCAGAGCTGGGGGAGGGAAGGGAAAATCTTCTGCCTGCTTGGGGTCCTTACAGAGAGACTGGGTAGCTACAGAAGCTGAGGAGGGCCACCATGGCCTCTTCTCAGGGGCTCTTTCCCAGAGTGAGGACAAGGAGAGGAAAAGAGATGCAGTGTTTGCGTGACCAACATGGAGACCAAGTACTCCTGGGATTCCCGTGGTGGTCAGGCCCTGAGGGAAGGATCTACTTCCTGTGGTGTGAAATGGAGTCCTGAGGTCCAAAGGGAACTTACTGAGTCACACAGAGGTGACCTTGAGATTTTACAGCAAGGACGCAGAGATGGGAGGGCTGGGCCTGGGTGCGAAGGAGTAGCTGAGTGCGGGTCTCTGCTGTTTGGGGTGGCAGCGCATCAAGGTACAGGTAGAAGTGGTGCCTTCCACAGTTGCCCACGGGTGGGATGGGAGTGGGGTGTTGGACCAGCTGGAAGGAGTGGGTGGCATTTCTGTCCTTGGAGGCTGGGCTTGTGGACATCAGTGTCTAGCTGGCTCTCTGCTATGTCTGGGAGGAGTCTTGGGGACACTTGTGGCCAGGAACAGGAAATCGAAGCTGCAGCGCAGTAAACAGGGTGAATATGGCAAAGGAGGGTCTGTCTCGGGTTTTCTTTGGAGAGACACTAGGCGGCAGGAAGCCCTGCAGAGCTGCCAGAGGACAGCAGGCTGAGGCCTGCGCGGGCGCAGCAACAGCTCGTCCCTCCACTGCCGGAGTCAGGCTGGCCTCCTTGCAGAGACAGTCACGAGACCCCTCTCCCCCAAGAACTCCTAGCTCTGTCCAAGACAGTCTTTTGAGACCCTGCTGTCCTGCTGGACCTCAGTCTGCTCCTCCTGAGCCCTGCCTGAATCCCTTCTCTGGCTCCAAGGGCCTCAATCCCTGCAGTGTGGAGACCCATGGGCTCTGCCACTGCCTC
Organism: Dinomys branickii; assembly: GCA_004027595.1. Classification (NCBI taxonomy): domain Eukaryota; kingdom Metazoa; phylum Chordata; class Mammalia; order Rodentia; family Dinomyidae; genus Dinomys; species Dinomys branickii. The sequence continues at coordinate 69,637 of PVLD010009889.1, read as the reverse complement.
CTGCTGCTGTTTTGGGTGGGCATTTCTGTGAGGGTCCCTGAGCCATGACTGTGAAGCACTTGTCACTAACACCATTCTACGTGGTGTATGTCCCAGCAGCTCTAACTTTTTAAATGACATTTGGTAAGAGAGGCATTACTTTTATTCCCACTTTGCATCAGGAGTGCTCAGAGAGGTTAAGTGATTTTCTCTAAGAGCTCCCAGCATGTCAACCACGAACAGCTGGAGAACAGAAACTGCGCAGTGGAAAGGAGTTTAATATAGAGTTGTTAACTGGCAGCAGGGAAGACTAACTACCAAGAGGTAAAGATGACTCTAAATGATGTAGGAATGGAGGGTGTAGGGAGCAACCCCCTCTGTGGTGGTGAAGCGGCATTACCTAAAGAAGGAAACAGTTTGCAAGATGACCCTGCCCCTGCCTATCCCACCTCGCCCTGATGCCAACGTTCAGACTCCGTGGGCCCATTGGAGGAGTGTGCGGCCCAGCGGATGGTGGAGGGGTCGGCTGAGCTGCCCCTGTGGGAAGAAGCCAGGGATTCAGGCAGGGTTCAGGAGGAGCAGACTGAGGTCCAAGAGAACAGCAGGGTCTCAAAAGACTGTCTTGGACAGAGCTAGGAGTTCTGTGGGGGAGAGGGGTCTTGTGACTGTCTCTGCAAGGAGGCCAGCCTGACTCCGGCGGTGGAGGGACGAGCTGTTGCTGCGCCCGCGCAGGCCTCAGCCTGCTGTCCTCTGGCAGCTCTGCAGGGCTTCCTGCCTCCTAGTGACTCTCCAAAGAAAACCCGAGACAGAAACCTGCGTGCTGATGAAACTCAGGGGATTATTCTGTCCATTGGAGTGTGCTGGAGACTCCCTGGGGAACAGCTGCTGTTGGGGGCACCAGGGAAACTTGGTGAGGATTGGGCACCACTGAGCATCCTTGACAAGCTGCTTGCTCTTCACTATATGAGCAAGCAGAATGCAAGTGCCTGGCAGTAGGAAGAAAAACCCTTCCACCCGGTGTCCCTCTAGTGCCCTCTGTTGACGGCATTTAACTGGCTGCCTGCAGCAAAGAGAACCTTCCACTGGGTCCCTCTCCCGCACCACCAAGCAGGACAAGGAAGGGTGACGGCGCTGAGAGGTGATACGTTGATAATCGGCACAGTGAGCATGAAAACCTATTAAAACGCAGGTTTATTTGTCTGTAGCTCTGTATTGTTTGTGCTGTTCTTATGCTATTTTGTAAATGTCTGTTAGTGTTTTCTTCCTTTATTCTTAAAATAAAAAAAATAAAAATCTATGTAACAACAACAAAGCCAGGTTTCTCTGAATGAGAGCCCAAGTGCGTTCTGCTGTAATACTGACTTTTTGACTTTTAGTTATCCCATCTACAAAGTGGCAACAATACCTTTCCCACAAGGGGTCTGTGTATACATGTGTTAACTAAGATGCTGTATGTGTAGGTCTGTGGCATTATAGAAGCTCAGTAAGAGCTGCTGGTCTACTAGTCTGTCCTTTCAAAGGACTCTGTAAGAAATTTGAGGCTTAGTTAAGCCCACTTTTTAGTTTCATGTTGATAAAGTTATGCAGAAAAATGATTTAGCTCAGGTCTTCCTGATGATGTTGGAGGGGCACTAATTAAATTCTGGACAATTTGAATCCTACTTCATCATTTTTTACTGAATATCTGCTGCATCAAATTTGATATGTTCATTAGGGCTGAAGCAGAGGGAGGGTAGTTCCACACGACACTATTTAACATTGGCTCCTTGTGCTTAGTTGCACAAGGCTTTGTTTTGTTTATAGGAGAAAAGGTTATTTTGACCAGTTCAAGTTTTCCCTTCAAAATCAAGTTTGTGTTTTTGTTTTATTACTCAATTCACATGTGACAAATCAAGTTCATTAATAATGTTAACCTCTGACATAGGGCATAGAAATAAATATTCCATTGCCGTAAATATGTCCTTCTGGAGTCCTCATTTCCATCCACATTTTCTTCCTGTTACTTTTGAGGATCTGGTGGTAATAGTGTGGCCTGAGTCATCTGGGAAGGTTGTAGTCTCCTTTTCACCCCTCTCGGTACTTTCCACTTGTGGTTTCTCTTCTCATCTGCCCGTTCTCTTTGCGGGAGTGCATCTGCAAGCGTGGTTTCAGCTGTGTCTTCCACACTGGCAAGTACCAAGCTGCGTCTTAGGTCGCATCTCCCAGCCACCTTCAGCCCTTATACCTCCTGCTTACCAGGCAGCTCTGAATGCACATCTCCAGCCACTTCACACCCAGTAATCCTGCCAGTGGGGAGCTCAGCACCTTCTTCCAGCTCTGTCTCTCCTGCTGCCAGGCACCTGGAGTGGCACCTCTGTCCTCCTGATGGTCATGCAGAATAACTACTTGAAACTCCACTGTCATCTCCCAATGCACTTGAAATTTTTATCTAACTCCAGAACTGGACCACAGGCTCTTCCTGAATTGGTTCCTGCTGACATCTCTCATTCAGTAATGTCTTATCCACTGTCCCTTTCATTCATTTCATTACATCTTCATTTGTATCTTCTAGAACCATCTTTGCCCCAAAGTGTTCATACAAACTTTTTTAAAGAGAGGTCTGATGTATTCATCTCCTGACTCTTGGGGTCTGGCTAATACCTCCTCACCCATCTGGTTTCGGCTCATTTTCACATCTTCATTGATCCCTCACTGATGACGCGTGCCCTGTTGTAAATTAGGACTGGTCTATTATTCTCTTTTTTTTTTCTTTTTTCAAATTTTCTTTTTTTCTTTTTTTTTTTTTGGGGTACTGGGGATCGAACTCAGAACCCTGCGCTTGCTAGGCAAGCGCTTATTCCACTGAACTATATCCCCAGCCCCTGGTCTATTATTCTCTCTCATGCCACTTGTTCTAATTTGTAGTTGCATGTTTACTTAGGTGCATATGTGACCGATTTTCTTCGCTGCTACATTTCAAATGAGAGAGTTCCTGGCCAATATTGCTTACCATTAACACACTCACAGTGGAGCTGTAATGTGTATGTCCTGCTGCCAGGTGGCTGTGAACCACTAGCGGTACATGCACGACTATCCTATGGCACAGTTTGGGAAAGTCCCATTGGGTGGTACAGTCATGCATGTACTATTAGTGGTTCAAGTTGGTAGAGACGTACTAAGTCCCTAGTACCTGCACAGTGGGCTTGAATTGTGATGGGTGCTCAGTCACTAAATAAATGGACAAGTAATTTTTGATCATACACAGCTTTACTTTTCTTTTTACTCTTTGAATAAAAGTAATTCCCAACTTCCTTTAACATTAGCTCCTACATAGTTCTCAAATTTCTCCCTTTCTCACCATTGTTACTGTTTTCATAGTTAAGCCTCCCTAATTTCTGCCTGGTGCTGTGGAAGCACATATACAATTGGCCACATCAGCACAATTCTTGTTCCTTTACACAGCTGTTCAACATCTTTTTGGAATGAAAGTCTATGAAGGTCACTCTGCTGCTCAAAAGCTCTCAGTTGCTTGTTATTATCCCTTGAAATAGTGCCAAGATCTTCCAGAAGGCCTTTCTGGCCTTTCAGAGTTGGTTTTGCTTACCCTTTTCCACTTCATTTTCCTTTAGTTTTTGCACACATCTGTCTCCCATTGCTAGAAAGCAAACTCCATGAGAACAAGGGTATTGTCACTTCTGTATCCCCACTGATTATATATTAGTTATCCATGGTTGTATCGCAAGCTACCCACAAGAACTTAATAGCTTAAAACAATCACTGCTTACCATTTCTCAGCACCCTCTAAGTCAGCAACTTGAGTTTGTCAGTCTGGATCATGCTTAGCTGATTTTGGCTGGGGTCACTTGTGTATTTATCACGTGTCATGTCAGCTGGAAGGCTGACCTGGGACCAGCTGGCTCAAGATGACATTGCCTGGGAGGTTCAACTTGCTGTGTGCGGTCGCCTACTGTCTGCAAGTTACCTGCTGCTGCTGCTGGTGTGTACATCGGTGTAGGAGGGTGGAGCTATCCAAGAGAAGTGGAAATATGCAAGTGTTTTGTTAGGCCTGTGCTCGTACCAAGCTTGCTATTGTCCTACTGACCAGGGTAAATGACATGGCCACTCCCAGGGATAGAATGAGAAGACTACAGAATTACCAAGGAAGAGGTAGTTACAGGAAATGTGTTATTTGGGGTGTTATTTGACCACAACCTAGAACAGTGACTGGTGCATAGTAGATATGAAAAAAAATACTTTCAAAGTGAATATATGATACTTTTTGAACATCTTACAAGAGCTCATTTTTTCTCCTTAATCATATCAGAATACAGGCCGATCCCTGACCTGGGCTCTCAGTCTTTAGAACATGAACAGACCTTGGTGTCCACAAACACCCTGAAGTCTTAGATAACATAGTCTCAGATGTGTTTTTCTGAAAGAGAGTACCCATGTCTTTTACTGGTTTCTTGAAGAAGGTTCCTCGAAGGGTTGAAAATTACTTTTTAAAACAAATATGCTTTTGTATTCTTTGTCTTTGTATGTGATGTTTCCTTACCTTAGATTGGTATGATCCATCCTTTAGTGATAGATGGGGCCTATTATTGTTTGACCATAAAGATGTCCTTAAATGAGGTTAAGAAAAGCACAAGAGTTTCATTGTGAATAGTAACAAAATACAAAGGTTTGGTGAGAAATTATTCTGAAAAATGATATCATCATGTTTATTTTGTCTTATATTCAACACAACTGAGATTGTATGACAATTACATGTGAGAGCTTAGAGTGAATCTAAAATGAACCAAATGTTGGGTTTTTTGGGTATAATTTTCCAGATAACATCATGTACTAGAACAAAATGCACTCTTTAGCTTTGACCTTGCTGGATGTGGTCAAGAGCAGTTAACCTGTACAAATATAATAGAGGTTTTCTTACTTTTTCCTTGGGCATTCTCTTTTGAAGTATTCATGTCAATATCCCTTTTGATTTTCTTGTTTCCAGTGGCTAATGCGTCCAGCTCTGCTCTCCAACATGTCTACCTGCCATCTGTCATCCGTCTATGTGTCTAATGCTGCTAGGTTACCACTTACTGGTGGTTTTGCTTGTTTTGTACACAGTTCTTTTAGCATTAATTTCACTGACTTTGAAACTTTTAGCATTATTTTCATTTATCTCTTGTAAATTGTAGTTTTCCTTGTAACCTATTTATATTATAATTTCTTGTATTAACAAAAGTGGTACATTTGGTCAGGAAAGAGCGAAACTGGGGTAAAGCTGTCATTTTTATAGCTCCAGGCTGTTGCCCTCAACTGAGCATTGAAGATGCTGAGGCCCAAAGATACTGCAGGAGGCCCTCGGCCAGAGGTGCACTGGACGACAGTGGTAGGGATAAAACTAGACCTTAGGCATTCAACTCCCTGGGTCTCTTCTACTTTACTTTCCTGCTCACACTTGTTATTGGACAACTATTATTTTAGGAAGAGAAAATTAATTTCATAGGAAAGTATTTAAAATCATCCAGACTCATACTTTGAGTTGCATAATCCAAACGTTCCATTTTATTTACAAGTGTGTTTTTTTAGTCTTTTTAGATGTCCAGTGATTCTTCTATTTAATTACTGAATTGGCAACATGCAATAACTCAAAATTCATCAAATTTTCAACACTCTTTGACACAGGGAATATATTGCACTATGATTCCATTGTCCTAAGACGGTCATAAAAATTGATATGTGATCAGAGACAGATCTGTCTAGAAGCTGGGTTTCCAGGCTAGCGCCCTCTCCAAACTCATATTTTATTAAAGAAAGTTATATTTTTTACTAGTTAGCATGTAGGTGTATTAGATAGTACTTGGTATGTACCTGGCACTTTTGATTTTACTTTGCACATACTAACATCTAACTGGTAGAATAACCCCAAGAGGTAGCTACTATTATCATTCTGATTTTGTAAACACATGCATTCACAGACTGTGTTAACAGTAAATATTTACTTATATATCTTCCAGATTTTGTAAAAGTTTATTTTCTACTTTTAACGCTTTCATCACCCCCTCCACACTTCCTGTCCTGGGTTGTTATCGTCTTGTGGTTTGAGAATACGCCGGTCATCAGTTAAGGTATCTTTGGCTGCAAGGATAGAGCACCCGATTGGTGGGGCTTAGGAAGGAGGTAGTTCTGGGCTGGCTCAGTAGATCAAAACACACACATGCACACGCGTGCGCACACACACACACACACCTCACCTAACCTCTTCCACCTTTCTGCTCTTCTTTCCTCCACACTGGCTCTTGTTTTCAGGTTGATTGCTTCATGCTTTAAATATGACTTCAGTTTTAGGCTTCGAATACCTCTTTTCAAAGGCAGGAAGGTGAGAGGGGCCAGCGATGCCGGAGTATGATCTCCCCGCCTTATGGGGGGGATACTGTCTCAGAAGCCCACTGATACATTCTTCCTTATGCATCATTGAATTTTAAAAGGTCACATGGCCACTTTCTGTTGCAAGGAAGGCTGGGAAGACATAAAACTTGCATTTTAGCCGTGTGTGTGTGTATGTGTGTGTGTGTGTGTGTGTGTTGCCATCACTGTGAGGAGAATGGGAGGGAAATCTGTACTGGCCAGTCAACCAACAGTTTCTATCATATTTGATAAATTATTAGAGAATAATTATCTTTAAAAATGGTCTCCTGTGAGCCATGTGAGATGCTTCATTTATCTAAGTCTCACAGCAACCTTGGAATGTTGTTGAGATAACTAGCAGAAGGTAAAGAGCTACATGTAATTACTTTGAGTATAGAATTATTGTAATTCTGAGATTTGGGTAGTCTGAATGCATCAGGGTTCTTTTCCCCACATGCAACGCCCATGTCTCCTGCAGGTTTTAGATGCACATACGAGGGCCATATTTCACCCCATCCCTTACCCTACAGTTTATTTTAGCCACACAGACAATCAAGGGTCCTTGGTGAGGCGCCTTCAGAACATCTCTTCCATATCTCCAGAACTTACTTTTCACTGTGGAGAGCGAAATGCAGGATGCTCTGTGGAGAAAACCTCTTCCTCACTCCTGGAGTTGAGCCCAGGTGTGGTAGTGAGAGCAGACAGCGCCCCTGAGTGCTGGACAGGGTTCTAGTGTCCACTGCTGCTGCACTCAGAGCACGCACTCTGTGCAAATACCGTGCTGGGAGCCAGCCCGGTGGGAGAGGCAGGCTCACATCTCCACCTCCAGGGCTCTTGGCTGCATCCATCTGAAAAGAATGAGGCGGATGGCCACTGAGCATGAGCTCCATATAAGGCATTACACTGTGTCTACTTTATCTGTGGAGAAAGGGGAGGTTAAATATGAGGTGGGTGCATTGCCATAGAGTCAGAAGTAGGTGGCATCAACTCTCAGACCAAGGTTGGTCTCTCTTCAAGTCCACCTTCTTCCTGCTTTCCTCAGCTTCAGAGGCATGACTCACTTTTCCAAGTCTCTGGGTGAGAACCTGCAGTGTTTTAACCTTCTGCAGGAAGGTGGGGTGGGGAGATCAAATGAGTGCTGCCCTTTCTACTACTGCATCCTCATATGAAAGCACTTTGTACTCAGTTAGTTCCGCTCGTCAGTTCATCATTTTTTAAGCACTCACTGGAACCACACAGTCTTGGTCAGTAGAACCCAGAGATACAGTGTGACCTCTGCTGTCTTCAAGGGTACAGTGACATTTCTCCATTGTTACTGGACTTCCCAAAGAGGTTTTCTCGAGGTTCAGTGTGTGTGTGTGTGTGTGTGTGTGTGTGTGTGTGTGTGTGTGTTGACCTGCCCCAGAAATCCTTGGGTAGACTGTAAACTCCAGACCAGCCAGGGCTCCATCCCAGACTTCAAGAGTCTCAACCTTAGAAGCTGGGGCGGTGAATCTATGGTTAGCCAGCCCCCTTGGTGAACCTAATGTTTGCTACAGTTGAGGACCTTCTTATTGTGTGGGCACCGTGGAGAAAGAACCAGTAAGGTGCCACTGCTCTTTCTCACAACAGAGCTCTAAAGGAGAGACTTGGAGAAGGGTGGACTTCTCAGAAAGGACATGGAATAAAGGGTCCTTGGTGAGGCACCTTCAGAACATCTCTTCTGTATCTCCAGAACTTACTTTTCATTGTGGTTCTCCATCAGCCCAGCTGGTGTGGTTCCTACAGCCTGCAAACCTTCCAGGAGACTAAGAAAATGTTTTATTTCTTCCAAAATCTCAAAAAAAACCCCTGAAAATTCAGGATCAGAGAATATTTTAATTTTATTCTTATCTCAGAAAAATTGAAAATTTTAGAGGCTATGGGAATCTATTAAATTTTCCTAAAATAGGAAAACAACACTTGAGATATTTAAAATTATAACAATAACCATTTTTAAATAATGAGTGCTATGCATGGTAGCATATGCCTGTAATTCCAGCACTTGGGAGGCTGAGGCAGGAGCATCACTGTGAGCTCAAGGCCAACCTGAACTGCATAGTGAAACCCTGTCTCAAAAAGAACCTCCCCCAAAGATACTATTGTAGTTTGTATGGTGGGAGGATGTGTAGGGTGGAGGTGGAAACATGGCTGTGTGTGATGGTTGGGTGTGGTTGGGTCACCAGTGGAAGGCTGGAACAGAGACAAAGACCAGATCCAGGAGGCCCCCAAGTACCAGGCTGAGGAAACTGGGGCTTACTTTGAGTATCCTGGGAACTAATGAAAAGTTCAAGCAGGGAGAGATATGGTTAGAGTTTCCAGTGCTAAGAAAATCCCTTTAAGGATGGTGTTAGGGCAATTTGGAGATGGGGTATCCAGAGAAGAAGTGCTAGGGAGAGAAGATGCCTGAGGCAGAGCAAGAGCACTGGGAAAGAGCTGACTAGACATGGGCGGTGTGGGAGGAGATGCCAAGCATGTGTCAGCCCACTGATCAGCATTTGGATTACTAGCTCTTATAGCCAACATGGCTCTTCATTCAGATTTTATATCCTACACAGAACATTATCTTTCAAACGTGTGTGCCTGGGATGGCCACTGTGCTCAGGGTTAGCCCTTTCATGTGTGAACCTTGCTGAAGTTGTTTTCTATTTGTTCTATACATTGCAACCACCTTCAGGGTCCAGAATAGCCACTCTTGCCACCTGCTCCCAACTCTACCATAGTAGTCTGGATAATGCTTTCTCCTATGATGTCCATGATAAAAAACTAACCTAGATTTCAGTAACTAAGATAATCAATTTCTTTCTCCTTCACCTAATAATAATTCAGTGCAGGCTTTCCTGTGAGTAGGTAGCTTCCATCCTGTGGACCTTCCATCTTATGAATCTGCCATTTGGCTGATTATCTTGCAGATCTTCCATCTTGTGGGTTTTCTATATTGTGGATCTTCCATCTCTTCACTCTTCCATCTTGTGGATATTCTGTCTTGTGGATCTGCTAACCTCCTGGGCCTTAGAGGCTTCCGTACTGAACCAGAAGGAGGGCAAACGGTGGAGGAGCAGAGCTGATTCCTACCTGTGCCAGCTGGGAATGTTATATTCCCTGATGGATTTGAGCACCCCAATACCCTCTTGGACTTTAGCCACTAGTTAGGCAGCTGGTTCTCATGACATCTCCCTACTGTGGAGGGACAAGCATGGATTTGGTTTAGCATAGACACCCATGCCCCCTGCCCCAGGGCCACTTCCAGCCCTAACCACGAGCTCTTTAGGGTTACATAGCAAGTTCCTTTCAAGAGTGCCTATTACTCATGGCATACTTTGAAGGATGATAAGGGAGGGACAAAGCATGTGAAAAACTGGATTGTACCTATTAGGTTGAACCATGTGGAGCTGCTGTTTTGTAGATCAAAACCAGCCAAATGTTGGCAACTTTATATGATTCAGCCTCATTATATATTAGCGAGATGCTTCCAAAACAATTTTTCTTAGCACTACAGCTCTTAATTTTCAGAGAATATTGCATACTCTCTAGTCTTTTGGGAGAATCAAATACATCTTAGCCAGTTACGAGCTTTGAAAAATTTTGTATCCAAGAAAATCCTGTGTTGTTTGGTTTCTTTAATCAGTGATTTCCTAAGTAATCATCATTTAATCAGTGATTTCCAGGCTAATTGTGCACAGAAATTGTTTTCCCCAAATGCCTCTTTGGCTTTCATAGGCTTAATCTTCTACCTTGTGCACCCTGGGGAGCTTTCCCCGGAACGCTAAGGGAATACATCAGTAAGTCTTTTTATACAGCAGGAGAAAATAGAGAATGAAAGTGTTTTCCCCTGCAAAGTCCATTCCAGGAACATTGGTGAACATGATAAACATTTGTTGAAGGAATAAGTGACTTTGAACCAGTTGAATTTCTCAGAGACTTCGCTCTTTCATCTGCAAAATCAAAATGGTGAAGAAACGAGCACAGCCAGTGGGAGATCTTGGGAAGGGGCTGCCTGTGGTGTGAACTTCTTCCTTTGTTAGCGCCCCTGAGACTGAGGCAGGTGGCCGCTCGCCACATAGACACCTTGCTCCAGCGCCCACATGTGGGACTGCTCGAGCCCTGACGTGCAAACATGCTCAAGCTCAGCTTCTTGAGGCCTCACACAGATACTTAAGTCTGACAGAATTACTTTTGTGTGCTCAAGAAAAAAGAAAATAAAGAGCAACATCCTTGTGTTGACACAAAATGGACGCCTTGTAATTCTGGACCGGAGGTGGGGTGGGGCGTAAGTAAGCCATGGGACTGACAAGTCCATGTGGAACCACTTTTCTATGGTCTAATCTGGGAAACTGAATGCCGTGAGTGTGGACTAAAGTTATGGCTCTGGTTAGAGGATTGATTCAGCGGGGCCAGCATGGCCTCTGGCAGCGCGGTGGCCACATGTGTCCTCCCCCTGGCCAGATCCCCCTCTGGCAGCCGCATCTCCAGGTCTGGCAGAACCCCCAGAACAGATCTTTCTCCTGGCCCCCAGCAAGGCGTTCACTGCCTTCCAAACATGTGCAGCTGGCTGGGCCATCTAGCCTGAGGTCCTCTGGGAGGTGGCCTCGCATGGAGGATCTTCCCTCTCACCCTGTGTGCGTGCGTGGCTTCCAGCTGAACCCACTTACCTGATCCTCCTTCAGGACCCCACTGCCTGGGCTCTTTCCAGCCCTGAGAGGGAGCAGCAAAGAGAGCCTGAGGGTGGACAGCGCAAGTGCTTGTGGCCGTGCCTTGCATACGTCTTCCTGCCAGGAGGAGAGTTGGCTTTCACAACCAGAAAGACCAGTTTGATTCTTGGTGTGGACACTTGGGAGCCACATGGCCTTGGACAGATACTCTGATTGGTTTTAACCTCAGCTGCTTCTTCTGTATATCAGGGGGAATTATTGTTGTTTCATTTATCACGCAACTATCGTACACTCACGGAGGGCATTATTCTCCATGCCAGATGCTGGCAATACAGAGTAAACTACAAGCAGTGCCTGCCTCAAGCGGGTGATGTTTTCTAGAAAAAAAAAAGAATGGGAATTTGCCATGGCCCAGATTAGGCACTCAGAATATGGGTGAAGTGGAAATAAATGGGGCTTTAAATTCAGGCACATTGTTCGAATCCCTGATACGAAATTGCTGTGTGACACTGGGTAAGATGTTAGTACTTTATGATTCTTAGCGCCCCCATCTGTGCAACGAGGAGGCGTAAGTAGAAAAGGTTTTGAACTGTACTTTCTATGATTGTACAAAGTTACCAATTTAGAAATCAAAAAGAAAAACGAGTAAGTTGAATTGGTCATTTGTGTCGTGTAGTTAAACTAAACATATGCTGTGGCTCTTATAATTCTGTCTTGTGTATTTTGTGTTGAAGGCATTTCAGGTTGTGGGCAGAACCTCAGCAAACGTCCATTAAATGAAGGACCAAGTTTTCCCCAATGCCAGTGGTGGGAACCCACGGCAGACGTGCTGCCGTGGGCCATTGTGTATCACTGAAACCTCTAAAAGTCTCACCATCATGGCCCTATGCTTTGTAAACTGGGCTTTAAAGAGGGCAATATATTTTCCTGTGTGAAAGTGCTGTATAATGGGGAAATGGAAAGAACTTTGGAACCACACACAGGCTGAGACATGAGTGGTATAGTATGGACCCTGCTCCTTAATAATGATACGTCTCTAAGCAAGCTGTAGCACATCTTGGACCCACAACACCTCAGCTTCCTCACATGCAAATTGCCTTGCTGCCTTGCTGGGTTCCAAGGAAGTCCAAAGAATTTCCAGCTGTTCCACAGCTCTCTGAGCTCCAAAATACCTTCTGCACATGTTATGGTTGATACATTGTGTCAACTTGGGGAGTCTGGAGGTTTGGCTGAGTAACTCAGCAGGAAGCCAGGGTGCTTACTTTGTACACATCCAGAGCCTGTGGAAGAGGAGGGCATGGAGACTGTGTGAGAGCCACACGCCTCCTGAGTGGGGGCAGGCTGTTTACAATATAAGGGAAGGAAAGAGGCTGGTTGTGGCCATTCCTCCCTTTTGCTGGTTGTTTTTGCTGTGCTCTGCTGCCCTGAACAGTTTGCCCTCTGCCATGTGCCACTGTGCCTCAGAATCAGCCAAATAAGGACTGAAACCTCCACAAAATGTAAGCTAAATAAACCTTTTCTTCCTTCATTTTGGGCTTTGGGTATTTTGTCTCAGCAATGAGAGAAAAGTAACCAAGACAGCACATAAAGACTGTTGTTGGCACCAAGGTGTTTCCAACTGGCCACAAAGATGTTGGCATCTTTTACTTGGCTCCAGGTGGGAGGAAGGTCCGATGGTTCTGCCCTCATGCACATGAGCTCCTGGGAGTTCATATGCTGGGGTCATCATCAAGAGTCACCAGTTGACCCCTTTTTTTCCCAGGGGATGAAATGTTCATGGATGTTATTGATGTATTCAACACACGAGGCCTCTGGAACATCCCAAAGGAACAGTAAGTTTTGTCCATGCTTCCTAGCTTGCACGTCATCTCTACATGTGTTACCTCATTCATTTACTCTTTCTAGTGACCCTGGGATTTGGTGTTATTTGTATTTTCTATATGAGGAGAATGAAGCCCAGAGAGGGCAAAGGGCACAGAAGTAGTTAAGGGCGGAGACATACGCTTTCTCTCTCTAGGTCTGATACCCTTTCCATTCTGGATGATACCCAAGGTCCGTGTCTGATATCTTTTGCTTTTCCCCAGGTCACTTAGCCCTAGCTGGGAACATAGTAGGTATTCAGTAGATATTAGAATTATGGAATTACAGAGTGCAGATTTAGAATCGGATAGACCTGTGTTCAAATCCTGCTCAGCCACGTACTAGCTCTGTAATCTGGGGGAAGCTATTCTTGTTCTTCTAAGTCCTCATTTGTCAAGTGGTGAGAAGACTTCTTGTTGGAAGTGCCAGGAGAGAGCACATATGCAAAGCACTAAACACTCAGCCTGGGCCACATCAGGCACCCAATAAACACAGGAATCCCTGGTTCACACAGCTCTAAAAGCTGGCCACAAACGCTTTTCATCTGAGTAGAATGAGTGGAGGACAATTGCGAGAATGTGGTTCTGTTTCATTGTATATTATGTTTCTCACCAGCACATGTTTATTTTTAAAACACAGGATGGGACTTCATGCCCCTGGTTCCTTCACATGAAAGTCAGTAGGCATTGTGTAGTCAGAGGCCTTAGCCAGCCCCAATCCAAATGAAGTCCTACATCAAATCCAGGAGGAGACTTGGCCAACCTCATTAGGACAAGGAAGGTTAAATCCCTACTCCTTATCAGCACAAAGTACTGTGTAGCTCAGGCTGCTGGTAGTTGTACAAATGATATGGTCCTCTGTCTAAGTGGGTTTCACAAAGGAACTACTAATATGCCCATTTTACAGATGAGGAAACTCAGGTCACAGAGCCATTTATTGAGTTTTTAACCATGTACTAAATAGTATGCTAGGTGTTCTGTTTGCCTCCTCTTTACTCTACATGAAGAATTTGGAGATGTGAAAACTGAGGTTTAGGTATATCAGTTGATTTGTTCAAGACCTCACTGTGTGTTAGGATCAAACTTAAGATGCTCTAACAGAGACCTCAAAATATGGTAGCTGAAACAAGATCAATGTGGACCACATCATCATGTAACAGACTGCTCTAGAGGGGTGCTGCTGGGCTGAACATATGACTCAGTGACATCTGTCACTCAGTCCCCCAAGGTCCTTCTAATTTCACTCTTCCTTGGAGTGATAACTCACTCATCTGGGCAGGGTTGTCACATGAGCACCATGTAAGTGTGGTCCATGGGAAGGAGGACAGAGAGGAAGTCAAGGGCAAGCAATTTCTAGCTACTGTTGTTTGGTGAGAACATAGTAGCAAAGGAGCCTGGGAAAGGTAGTTCCATGCTGGACATCCACTTGCCTGCCCCACACTCAAGAGATCGGAGGTATGTGCTTGCTACATATGTGAACTGATACATAGGAAGTGGCAGGACTGGGTTTGGAATGCAAAGCTGTCTGCTCTTTCCATCACCCCACAGATCTTGGGGAAGAAGGCAAATTCTCTCCTGGACTTCTGCCACTCTTTAGTGTTCCAACCACTTTGGTCCATATAGTCAGACACTCTGACAATGCAATAACTGAGCATTCAGTGTACCAAGCATGCAGTACTTTCCTACATCCTTGTATCTAGTCTTCGATCAGACTGGAGTCTCTGTGTAGAGGTCTCATCCAGAATCAGTTGATGGGAAGAATTCAATGACCTTAGGTCTGAGGACCTGCCAGCTTCTTGGTTCTTAAGAACTTGGGTTACATAGCTAGGCATGGTGGCATACCCCTATAATCCCAGCATTCAGGAGGCTGAGGTAGGAGGATCACCATGAGTTTGAGGCCAGCCTACACTATGCAGTGAGTTCAAGGCCAGCCTGAACTACATAAGGAGACCATCCTCAGTACCCTCCCCCCAAATAAAGGAGCTTGGGGTCCTCATGCATTCTTCAAAATCACTGGTGACCCTTTTAAGTACTGCACCACCACTCAGCCATTACCAAGGAGGGAGACCTTTATGTACTGACATGTATGGTTTGCCTGGACAGTTTGTTTAATGGAAAAGGGAGGTGCACACAGATCATTGCAGTGTGCTCTAGTTGCCCAACACTGTAGTCATTTGCCTCTCATAGCGAAGAAGATATCTGGATTGCAGACAACTGATAATAGCGATCCTCTCCCACAAAGAGAATGAGATACTGGGAGACCAGGGGTATGGGAAATACTCTGTACATGTATTTATATCTTTTGGATCTGTATCATGTGAACACATTTTCTATTACAAAAGTGAAACTAAATGTAAAGCCTGGCCCTTGAAGCATGAAGAAAGCTAGACCACCCTGAGAATGTCTCTCAATCTTTGGAGCCCCAGTTGATTTGTTAAACAGGAATAAAATACAAAGTATTAGAACAAAAGTTTATATTCTTACACATACATTATAATGCAGATGTGCCTCATAGGAGAATCAAATGCAATAGTGTCCATAAAGGACTTATACAATGCAGGACAAATCATTTGTGCACAAATGGGCACTAATTACCATCATTACAGCTCTTTCCTGGAAGGGACAGAAGTACATATTCTATTGGTGATCAAGTGTCTAGAATTATCTTTGGCCCTAGGAGGGCTTTCTGTGGACAAGGAACCTCTGGCTGAGAGCACCTAGCCCTTCATTTCAGTTATCTCTGTAAAGTTCTCACCTAGAACTAGCAAGGGGACATTTGCAAGGTACCCAAATGCTAAGAACTTAGAGCTGGAAAAGCATTGTTTATTGCTGACAGCATAGGTGCTGCTGCTGGTGTTTGGATGTCCCCAGCCCCTTCTGACCTTTAGTGACATTGTGACCTAGACTACTGGATCAGAAGAACTCTCAAGATATCATGCAAGCCCTACATTCGATGAAGATGGAAAGCTGAGTCTAAGAGGAGCCACGAGTTGCATATAAAGTTAGTAATAGTGTGTATTAGTCAGCTTTCTGTTGCTATGACAAAATACTTGAGGAAAATAACTTAAAAAGAGTAAAAGTTTATTTTTGGCTCATGCTTTCAGAGGATTTACCCCATGGTTGCTTGGCCCCTGTCATGGCTTCTATCTAGATGTCCCCTCAAAGCCTCATGTGCTCACACTTAGGGCTTTTTAGAGGTGGCTGGATCTAGAGTATGTGATTCTGGGTACTAAATCAGTCCACTGATTGGTTTAGCATAATTCTGGGTGTGGATAATGGGAAGGCCCATCCTGGGTGTGAATGCTACTTACCCTAAGATGGTTAACCTGGATAAAATATAAGGGAAAAGAGGGTTGTTGGTTATTACTTGCTGCTTGCTGCTTTGGGGCCTTCTGCCTACTATTAACCGTTTCTCCTCTGTGATGTCCCTCTGCCATGGGCTATCCTGTCTTGGAGATAGCCAATTATGGACTGAAAACTCCACAAACTGTGAGATACAGTAAACATATCCTCCTTTAATTTTGAGTGTTGGGTATTTTGTCCCAGCAAGGATAAAAAGTAATTAAGACAGCCCTCTTCCTATGAGCCTGTGGAAAGGCAGAACATGGTGCAAGGAGTGCACGGTGGGGAAAAGCTTCTCACATCATGGCATCCAGGAAGCAAAGGGAGCAGGAGAAGGGTCTGGGGACAAATATACCCTTTAAGTGACGTACTTCCTCCATTTCTTAAAGTTTCCACAACCGCACAATAGCTCTTTAAGCTATAAACCCATCAACTCATGAGGGCTGATCCCCCCAATCCTATCATGCCCCGAGAGCCCCACTGTTGACTGCTGCTGCACTGGTGATCAAGCTTTACATGTACCTTGTGGGGATGCATAAGATTGAAACCATAACACGATGCCAGGCCTGGAGCCTGTTTGAGTCTCAGCTCAGTTTTTTCCTACATCTCTTTAACCAGTGCTTCTTTAGAGGAATTAACGTAATCATTCACTCTGCAGACAGATATTGAGCAGCTAGTGCATGGAGTTCAGGAGACAGGGAGGGGAGAGAGTGGGACTGTACCTCACTCCTTCCCTGAGAAATGAGCTCTGGGGAGAAGGAAGCAGGTGAGGAGGGAACAATCCTCCTCGGAGAGGGAAATACAATGTCCTGGGAGTGTTGAGGAGGAAATCACAAGAGGACACGATAATCGATGGTGTTGTATGTTCTTGTATATTCATTTATTCATGCATTCATTCCACAAACATTCTTAGAGGAGGGGAAGGATAAATGTATATTGACTCCTATCTCCTTGCCGGGTAGACGGCTTTCAGATTTCACATATGTTATCTGATATAATATAATAATAAGAAAATTTAGTATGGTGGACAGATTATAAGCTTGACAGACCTATGTTTAAATCATGGTATCATCATCCTTTTAACTCTGATGATTTGGGAGAAACCTATTTGACTTCTCTGAGCCTTACCTGTCAAACAGGGCTAATATTAGAAGCACTGTCATGAGGATTAAAAAGATGACGTTTGTAAGACTGTTGAACATGTGGCCTGGCCTACAGGGAGCTCTAAATAAAAATTCTGGCTCTCTTCTCCTTCCACATACTAGAGGACTTTTACAAAAGAGATAGATTATTGTCCATCATAGCTTCCAGAGTTAGACTGTATTTTCTGAAAGGGAAGTATTATCCAGTGAAACACTTTTGAAACTTTGCTTGCTGTTATGGTTGATACATTGTGTCACTTTGAGGAGTCTAGAGGCTTGGCTAAGTGACTCAGCAGTTCTACACCCTGGGGTGAAAAGGACATGCCCTTCCCACTCTGGGATGTTGTTCACTGTGTCAATTTGAGAAGTTTAGAAACTTAACTAAGTGACTGAGCAGGGAGCCAGGGTGCTTACTTTGTGTTCACCATGAGCCTGTGCAAGAGGAGGGCATGGAGATTATGTGTGTGCTACATACCCTCTGCATGGGGGTAGCCTGCTTATAATATAAGGGAGGACAAGAGGCTTCCCCCCCCTCTTGCACTCTTGCTGCTGTTGCCGTCTTCTGTTGCCGTGAAGTGTTGCCCTTGTGCCATGCCACCTTGCCTTGGAGCCAGCTGATTATGGACTGAAACCTTCAGAAAGTCTGAGCTAAATAAATCTTTCCTTCCTTAATTTTGGGTGTTGGGTATTTTGTCTCAGCAATGAGAGAAAAGTAACCAAGACACTTGCCTACTCTCAGGGTCAAAGGATAGGATGTTCTCTTCCCATTTTTGTCAGACATCTCATCACTGGCTGGACTTCACTCAAAGCTGCGTGGAGATTCTCTGTGCTGGATGTGTGGTGGCCCCCTCTCAGGATTTGTGCTTCCTCTTGCCATGGAGCTGGAAGATGACCGCTTCAGTATGCTATGGATGGTTATGCCAGATAGGCCATGTCCTACTCAGGGTTCCCCTCTGCCATATTATTTTGTTCTAAATTGTCTCTTCAAAAAGACGTTGGGCTCCTTATCCAAGTACCCCAGAAAGCGCTTTTATATGGAAGTAGTGTCCCTGCAGACGTGATAAGTTAAAAGAGGACATCATACGGGAGTAGAGTGAGTCTCTACTCACCGTGACTCACGCCCTTATACAATCAGGATATGAGGAAATAGCCGCACAGGGAGCAGGACAGACAGAGACCGGAAGGCTGCTGCTGCGTGCTAAGGAATGCCAAGGACTGACAGTCTTCACCAGAAACTAGGAAGGGGCAAGGAAGGATTCTCTCCTGTGGATTTCATGGCGAATGTGGTGCTATTCATAACTGGACATCAGACTTCCAGCCTGCATAACTGTGAGACAATACATCGCTGATGTCTGAAGCCACCCGGTTTATGGTATTTTTGTTTGGCAACTGTGGTTAACGGTCAACTTGTAACACCCAGCTGAATGGAATCAGTGTGAGTCTGGGTGTGGGAGACCCACCTGATGATTGTTGCCAACAGCATACAAGGAGAACAGGAGGGAAAGATGGCATCCTGCTGATTCTCCCGGAGAAGCTTGTCCAGGAGATGATAAGTTCCTGATATGAACTGAGCTGTTCTCATCTTTGGAGAGCTCAGGGGCACTATTACTAAGGATGGCTGTGACACTTTCTGGGTGAGCTCTGGTCCTCACCTTGAGCATCGCTTCCTGGCTCCAGTGCAGGTCCCTCAGGCTGCTGGCACAGACCCCTCATCCCCCTGGCACAGACCTCTTAGCTTCCATCTCTGACCTTTGCGCCTTCCCAGTGTAGCTCCTCAATATAGACTCGCATGAGACATTGTTGTGGGGTCTAGACCTCCAGCTGGACTCATGGGAGACATTGCCACGGAGTCCAGGCCCTCAGCTGGATTCTTTGGGTCTCTAGTGTGGGGCTAGGTCTATTGCACTCCTCTACATTTGACTTTTTGGGTGAATATTTTAAAATAATCTATTCCCTTGCAAACCCTGACTACAACAGTAACCTTAGAAATGTGTAGATATTTCATCTCAGTCTTAGGAGTGGAAAAACCTGAGAGTACCCAAGCATTCTCATTTCTATAGAACCAACAGCCTCATATAGTTTTTGACAAGGGTGGAGAGTTTATTGGAGAAATGATGCAAGGAAAGGCTGGTATGAACTGCATCAGGTCACGTGGCAGGCCAGGGGCAGAATTGCCTCCAGAAACCATCTCTGCATGTTGAGCCAGCTATTTGCTGTACTAGGACAATAATAATACAGACGATTGATCTTCCTTCTCATTAAGAGTCTAGATTTTGGTGTGTCTAAGCCTCAGTTTCCTTATTTGCAGTTTTTTTTATCTAGTCTAATAAAGCAGCCTTCAGTAAGTCTCACTGTTATTTTATTACCGTGTTCTTGCACAGCACATGCCTTACACATATTTCATGTCATTCTCACAGCAGTCCCTGAGGTAAATGCTATGAATGTAGCTTTGCAAAAGGAGCCCAAGGCTCAGAAGAGTTGAATATATTGCCCTAATCATCCAAATAGCAATAACCGGTAGAGCTGGCTCCACGGTGTTGTGGCTTGTGTTGCCCCTGAGCCCCTTACTGGGTGCCTCTCTTAGACTTAGCTTCCTGGGCTTCAGAGTTAGATTCTACTGGCTGGTGCTCTGCCAGAAGCACCAGCTTGTCTGGATTATTCTTTATTATTATTCTTTGAAGTCTCTCTCTTGCTAAATAATTTTCAACACAGTGAGATGATTCTAATGCGAATATATCATTAATGTGTGTCAAGGATGAATTTTAACCAGTTAATTAATGAGAGAACTAATAAGAGGTTAAGAAAGTTTGTTTTATAGAGATTTATAGTGTCTTTCACACAAAGTTTATTTTTTTCCACTGCTGTGAACAGGAATTATTTGTATTGCTGTGGACAGGAAAATTTGTATTATTATTAGCTTTTCAAGTTAAATAGCATCTGACAAATTTTCTAATACTTTTTTTTTTGTGTTACTGGGGATTGAACATAGGGCTTTACACTGAGCTACATCTCGGCCTTTTTTAATTTTCATTTTTTATTTTGAGACAAGGTCTTGGTAAGTTACTAAACTGCCCAAGATGGGCTCACACTTCTGATCTTCCTGTCTCAGCCTCCCAGAGTGCTGGGATTATAGGCATGTGTTATTCACTATCCTCAGTTGATACATTTAAAAATCAATTATGCAAAAAGACTTTTCTCCATAAGGCATATGGAACACCTATAAATCTCTAGGAAAAAGACAACTAATCCAATAGGAAAATAGAGCAAGGTTGTTAAGCACAGTTCGCAAATAACCAGCAAAACCCAAAGATACTCAACTTCATTAGCAATCAAAGCAATGGAAGTTAAAGCTATAAGAAGATATACTTTACACCTGCCAGACAGAATTGACAAGTATTTATAAGTCTGGAAACAATATCAAGAAGAATATGGAGTCACAGGAACGTTCATACACTACTGGTAAAGTGAGTTTTCAGAGAAATTTGGCAACAAATAGGGCAATGGACTGAATATCTGTGCCCTAAATTCATCAGTTGATATCCAATCTCCAATGTGATAGAATTTGGCAGTGGAGCTTTGCAAGGTGATTAGGTCATGAGCATCTCACGTGAAATTATTGCCCGTACAAGAAGGGACCAGAGCTTAGTGGGGTGACACATACCTTTAATCCTAGCACTCTGGAAGGCTGAGGCAGGAGGATCACAAGTTTGAGCCCAAGGCAGGCAATTTATTGACTTAGTAAAACCCCATCTCAAACTAAAAAATAATTTAAAAATGGCTGGGGCTGTAGCTCAGTGCAAAGGCTTCAGATTCAAGCCCCAGCACTGAACCACAACAACAACCACCACAACCACAACAACAACCACAGAGTTCCTAGCTTACTCGTGTTCTGCCGTGTGAGAATACAAGAAGTAATGCGGCTGCAGCCTGGAAGAGGGTCCTCACCAACACCTGGGACAAACCAGGGGCCAAGGGTTGCTGCACTGACACTCTGGTCTCGGGATCCCAGGCTCCAGACCTGTGAAAAACAGGTGTTTGTTGATTAAGCCACACTGTCTATGACGATGTGCTATGGTGGGCTGAACAAAGGAGGCTAACAGCGTTGGAGACGTGTGTCTCTTCTGACCCATGACCTGACGCAGGCCCACTTCCCAGAAGGCCTCTCACGCCAGACAGAGCCAGCTGCAGAAATGTCGCTGGCTGCAGTGTTCACGCTAGCAGATGCTGAAAAAGGGCTGAATGTCCAGCTCTAGAGGAACAATCAAAGTGTATTGCGGTGTATTTCTGTCTTCATGCAGTATTACACAGCATCAAAATAAATGAATAAAGCATTAAAATGAAGTTCAGTTATACATATCATGTGGAGAAATCTCAGAAAACTATGTTGAGTGAAAGAAGCAATTTGCTACAGATGTAAAGTATGCAAAAATAGTATTGCTGTTTTATAAGCACATATGTGGCAGAAATGTAAAAATACTAAATATATTATATATATGTATATATATATACACACACACACACATACATATGAACTTTAGGGTGATGCTTTCCTCTAGGATGCAGGGAAGAGAATGAGATTAGGGGAGATGACATCAATTCTATTTTAATTCTCACTACAAATAAGGGATGTGCATATATTTGATATACTATTATTGTTACTTTTCATATGCTTGAAATAATAACAGTGATGCTGATGTTAAAGATAATACTAAGAACAACATACTAGTATATCGCTCCTCTGAGTTCAAAACAGAGAAAACACATTCCCTTTTCTCTAGTTAGAAGAAGTTCTACTTCGCTATAGAACCTCTGAGAAACCCCAAAGAAACCAGTCATACTCCTGTCCTTCGCTGGAGTCAGCCAGCGAGTGCAGCGCTCCTTGGGACTCAGACCTCACTTTGATGCAGAGGAAGCCCTTGAAAGATTGTGACTGAAGAGTGAGCTCGTTCTTGGCCTTGCAAAGACTTTGGGTCTCGGCCCCTCTTTCCTTTCTTATGCTCATCTGCCTGCCACAGGCACCGGGATTTTCCTCCAGTAACTACAGATTCCTATAAATTCCTAGTTACCCCACGTGACTGCACGCCTTGGTGCCGCTTTTCTTGCCTCCATGCGGTCAGGACATCTTTCTCCCCGCATCGCCTGACCCAGGTGCGTTTTCCACAGCCCGTGAGCAGTGCTGTCTCTTAGGGAGTTTTCTGTGTGCCCCTACTGGTGGGTGGGGCCTCACTCTGAGTTCCCAGAGCTCCCTTGGATGTTCATGTCCCAGTCTTACTTCATTTTACCTTTCTAGCCCCCTGCAAATTGCCAGCATTAACGTAAGAGCTCAGGAAATGGAGGTGCTGTTAGAACAAAAAAGTGTAAACTGGGTGTTTGCTGAAGCCTCCCCCAGCTCCGCCAGTGTGTAACACCGGCTCACACAGTCATAAAACATCTCAGTGTACACTAGCTCCTGCTGTCGTGTGTGAGACTTAGGGAGAAGAGGACTAAGAGGGGTAGAATGAAGGGAATGGGTGGGCACCAGGGCTGGCGGGGATCAAAGGCGTGGGTTTGCCCCTGGAGACTTCCCACTGCCGATCAGCAAAGCGGAGTCTGAGTGGATACAAACCCGAGACTCTGTCTGTGGCCAGGGCTCTTTCTTTTTTTCTGTCTTCTGCTGCTTGAGAAAACAGCTGCTCTGTATCATCTTATTAAAATCTCTTCCAGTGCTCTCCACAGGAAATGGCTCTCCAGTTCTGAGGTAGTGAAACTAGTCCAGCTGTAGCAGGTGGCTCGGAAGGCCCAAAGATAAGAGGCACCGGAGAACAGACAAGCCTCAGGAAAGCAATATGAGACCTGAACAGGGTCTGAAAAGGTCTTTGTAGTTGAATCAAGTTAAAGTGAGTTTGGTTCCAAGGGTCTGGAGACCCTTCTAAACATACACATCTGGATCTTGGATTAAGTCCCAGTAGAAATTCATCTTTGAGGATCATCTAGGGACAGAATTTTGTGCAAAAATGAACTAAATGAAGAGTAATCACATAGATGATGTTGACCAGGTGTTCATTATTAGAAGACAGAAAAAGATACAGGCCATAAACAAGACAAGGTTTCCATGGCATTAGGAGAAATATGTATGGTTATGCTTCATTATCTTTGAGTCTCAGGGCCAACCCAAGATCTGGAACATAGTAGGTTTTCACCAAGTTTTTCTGACTAAGTAGATGAGCTCTGGTGACATTGCATGACTGGAAAAATCCTCACTTCTTACCTCTTGTGTGTTTCCGGTTTGGAAGAGAGTTGGTGGCAAAATGCAAAACAAGATTCTTATAAGAGTTTTTGACTTCGAGCTGACCAGAAATATGCCAGACCCAGTCACCAGCTGTATGCAAACCAAGGACGGGGCTAGCAGGATTTTCAGTGGTTCAGAATGAGGGGTTTGGGGGTTGTGATGGCGGCTTACTGGCAGTGCCTCATTGAACTTCCTTTCCATGACATCCTCCCAAGCACACACTGAGATGGACAGTTGCAACAGACTGGAGGGATTGACTTTCTGTGAGTAACTGGAAGATACTAGGAGGGCTTTTTCTTACTATAGCACCAATGGGATGGGATTGAGAAATTGGTGCTGTTGACCTCAAAAATAGAGGTACAGTGTTGGACTGGAGCATCTATGGCACTGGTGTACCAGTAAGCCCTTATTCCTATCACTTGGCCATAGCTTGAGAAGTAAGTGGGCTCATTTCTAACCTCCTACCATGCATTCAGGTTTCTTTCTGCATTCATTTGGTGTAAAAGGCACAGGAGAAAAGGATCTAGAGAGCATATTTTGGGAAAAATGCTTAATTAGATGTTGACATTTGAAATTCTGTGAAGTTTTCTCTTGTGTTATTTTTATGTGTGATGGCAAATGCTAGTGTTACTCAATGTTTTCATCTAACTACAGACCAAAGGAAGCTCAGAAATATCTGGGTGTAACACTGATGGCCAGGGCCTTTATAAAACTCCATAATAGTAATAAAAATTCCCAGACTATTTCGATTCCCTACCCCATCGTTTCCACTTCCAACAAACCTGTACTTACTGAGCACTTCTTCCTGCAGACCCGCAGGGGCGAAGAAGTGATGAGGTTCCTTTCCGTGTTTTGGGATTTTTGGCATACTGAAAACCAATGAACTGTCACTAAAACAAGGTGACAGAATTGCATCTCTTTTAAATGTTTCTATATAACAAATTAGCACCTTTAATAGCCAAACTACATTGCCTTAATTTGTTTCTCAACATATAAAAAGTGTGACAATTGACAAATTTTGGCTGATGGGAAGCCTTAAATTTGTGTGTGTGTGTGTGTGTACGTATGAAAAAGTGTCATTTAAAATTTGAAATCAAAGTGTTATACCAGTTAAAACAACATTAAATAAAAAGAAGGAAGGATGCATAGCAATAGATCTACAGTGGTACTGTGTAAAGAAAATTAGAAGGTTGATAAAGAAATATTAGTTCATGATGTAGGATGGGTGGTAGAGACTGGTAACATATTTAAGAAACCTGGTCAACAATTTCCAGAGCCCCATCTGTGTACCTGTGTGGTTTCCCATCAAGCACAGAGCAGAGAGCTCTCTAAATTGGCATGAGGGACCTGGCAGTTTCTGACCCTGCTCCCACCTGGCTGGAGATGCAGCCCAAGTGTAGATCATTCACCCTGTTGCTCTGTAGACTCACTTCCTGTGGCTGACTGGGCTATCAACTCCTCACATCTTCGTTTACACGTGCAATGCACTGGGCTGCATAGCAGTAGGGTTCCAACCCTTCAAAGGGCCTATCAGCTCGCTTTCTGGGCGCTATGTAATTGAAACGAAATTTGCAGATCTTATGCTACTGTTGCTGTGGTTGTCCCTGCTCTACCAGCATGACCACACTGATGCCTGGTTGTGGGGACAGCCTAACCTTGCCAGGGCACACACCCAGTGAGGAGAAGCCCTGAGGGTCTGGTCTTGCAGCCTCAAGCCAAGTGCATAGCCTCATGCCTGCTGCATCTAAGCCATGGGCAATAGCTTCTCTAGCACTGGGTGGAGAAGCTGTGTCGTCTTGAGAACCACCTGGCAACTTGAAGGTTTTGCTGAAGAGGCAACATAAACGCCTGAAACTGTGAAAAGAAAGGTTGTCTTCTGATTTATAATCAAAGCATTTGTCACTTTTGAAACACGGACCAACTCCTAGACAGAGGCTCCCAGCATCACTGGCGCTGGTTTATGTGTGGGTTGGGAGAGAGTCATCCCACATCTGTAAACCCACATGCTGCTGGCATGCTGCTGATCCTGGGGATCACAGTGCTGCTTGGGGTGCTTCTTGGCTGGGAAGCTGAGGAAGTACCTTTTGTTCAGTATCCCACTTAGAGCTCCAAATAGCCCTGTGGTCCAACGGGTCACTCTCACTGCTGCATTCTTGGCACATAAGGAAACTGAGTTGAAGATCAGAAAACATACATGGCTGCTTTCAAATCAGACCCATGCTGTGTGGTGCCTAACTCCCCGCCCCAGGCTTTGCTCCTGACACCTTGTCCCTGCTGGACGGTCCAGGAGTGAGTCAAGTGGGGCTGTCTTTTGATTAAAACAAGAAAATCTCCCTCTGTTCATTGGGCTCATGTGGAGCCTATGCTGTTCATATCACAGGGGGGGGAGAGGGTACGTGGTGTGATGAAAGGGCAGATGTGAGAAGTAAGTGTTGCCATATGCTGCATTTGTTTTCATAGTGCGTCTCAGTTACTGTCTCATCGCTCAGACGAAACACCCAACACCCGCAAATGAAAGGAGGAGAGGTTTCATTTGGTGCACAATTTTTGCAGAATTCGGTCCCTAGTTGGCTTACTTCAAGGCAGGAATGACATGCCGGAAGGGTTTGGGTGGAGGAAGACTGCTCACATCATGGTAGCCAGGAAGTAGAAAGTGAGGGGAGGGGCAGGGAGGGAGATAGACCTTCTAGAGAGGCCCCGGCCCCAGCGACCTCTTTCTTCTGATCTGACCTCATTTTCTAACAGCACCTCAGTTCCTGAACTCATCAATGCATGAAACAACCACATAATCCATCAAGATCCACCTTCCCACAGCTTGAGGCTTTTGGGTGGATGCTTCACCCCTAAACCATAACAATGCGTCAGTTAGTTCCTGGAACCCCTGGTACCCCTATTTGCAAGTAGAAGTTTCAGCAACATTAAGAGACTTCTGTGTAATGGAGGAAGTGGTGGAAATTGGATTGGAACAAGTTTTGTCTGCAGCTTTTTGACTCTGCAGGGGTCTCAGTGGGCATTCTCACTCAGTGTGTTACGTGAATGCAGTTGAGTCATTTATTCGTTCTGAGCTGCAGTTTCTTAGCTATATATTTGTCTCCATATAGGTTGAGTCATTCACCCCTATTCTTCCTTTTGGATTTTTTGCACAAATCTAATTTTCCTGACCTAAGACAATCTTTCAATACATGAAAATAGCATGTTTTCTATGAATCTTCTCATTTTAAGATTAAACATGCTTGCTTTTTTATTTTATGAAAGACTAAAACAAAAATCATAAACAATAAGAGAATAGCAATAGTTACATGGTGTGTCATTACCTTCAAAGTAATTATTCAGAGCTCAAGACATAAGCTAAAAAATTCTTATAAAAAGGAAACAAACAGATAATAACACAAATCTTTATTTTTAATGAGCTAAGATAAACTAGTAGTAAAAATGAAACTAATTAGCATATGTATTAAAATATTCTTAAAACAATGGAATTTATACTTTGGGAAGGTATTTGAACTTCTTTCTATTTCCTATTTATCTCTCTTCTGTTTTGTTCTTTATTTGTATTACTAATATAAGAGAAGGAATGTCATATTTGAGCTTGTGTGTCTGACTTAGTTCACTTAAGATTATGTTCTTGAGTTGCATACAATGGAATTTATACTTTGGGAAGGTATTTGAACTTCTTTCTATTTCCTATTTATCTCTCTTCTGTTTTGTTCTTTATTTGTATTACTAATAAAAGAGAAGGAATGTCATATTTGAGCTTGTGTGTCTGACTTAGTTCACTTAAGATTATGTTCTTGAGTTGCATCCATTTACATATGAATGCCTCAAGTTTACCTTTCTTTTATGGCAGCATAGTACTCCAATGATCCAAGTTGCCAGGCTGGCCTCCAACTTGCAGTCCTCTTGCCTTGATCTTCTGAGTGCTGGGATTGCAGGTGTGCATCACTGCATGCAACTTTGCTTTTTAAGTTGGTTCCTTCAGCTCCTGACTTTTGCAATCAATCTTGTGGTTGTCCAAAAGCTAATGTGGTCTTAGGCAGTATTGAAAGGAGCATAGTGCTTAAATTTAAGGAGGCAAATTTTGTCCTCTGACCAGAGCACCTCTGAAATGAAAGATTCAGCTCTGAGTTCATGGGATGTGAAGGAAGCAAAAGAGCAGTGAATACTAGAGAAGGTTCTTGCAGGGAACTTGGCCTGTTGGAGGCAAAGTGAAAGGCCACGTGGTATGTCCAAATGAATGGCAGCACTGGCAGAAGTTCTTCTTCACTCTTGTTTGCCTTGTTGTAAAAATGAAGCAGTTGTTTTTTCACCAATGTCCTTTCAAAGTATACTTCCTCTCTGACATGCCCACCCCCTCAGCATGTGCTCCTGGAATTTCTGCAACAAGGTGCTGACCTGCACCTGGCCAGGGCCAGGAGGACTCTGCAGCCTCCTCTCAGTTGAAGGCTATCCCTGAGTTGGCTTTCTGCTGGTGATAACAATCCAGGGTATTTGGGGTGAGCCTTCTGAACCCCTGTAGGTCCCCAGCCTTGCCACATTCACCCTGTCTATTGCTTGCATAGCAATCTTGGTTTTCTGTCTTCACCAGACAGTAGGTGATCCCAATTCTCTGAACTAATTGTGTGCTTCCATAACTTCTTGGGTCTGGTGTTACTGAAACCCTACACCCTCTCCCTGTTGCTTGGAGCAAACCACTCTGAGTGTTTACTGGCAGAAGAAGCACATTCGCAACAGCATAGGGAGAGGGAATTTTGTGCTTTAGGCATCTTTATTTTGAGCCTGTCCTCTCCTCCTTCTCATACAAGAGCATGCTTAGATCAGATTTTTCCCCAGTGCAACCATTCCCCAGTTGGTGTGGGTGATTTGTCAAGTGACATCTGGGTCCTGGCCTCCTCCTTCCTCTGAAGAATGCAGTTGTGACATTAAACAATTGCAGCTTTTTTTCTCCAGTCCATGGGATTTAGTGTTATTTGTGTTTGGAGGGACACAAAATCTTTATAAGCCCCCTGGATTTATAGCCCGCCACAGCTCTATCTCATAGTATGAGCTGTGTGTCATGGCCTGGCTCGGGATGGGGCAGAGGGGCCCGAGCTGCTCCTGCCCTGTCACCAGTATGAGGCACAGGTCAGCTGGAGGCAGTGGCACTCACTTGTCCTCCTGCCTCAGCCCCCAGTGACCTCACTGCTGAGGAATCAGCCCAGAGGCCCTTGCCAAGGAACAGGGCAGGACAGCAATCAATGTTTCAGGCACCATTGGAACTGCCAGCAAAACCAGAAAGGAAAGTGAGGGAGGTGGACATTTCCTGAGCACCTCATTCAGAAGCTCATGTCACTATCACAGTGTCTGTGCGAAGCCACAGTGACCTGATTCTATTCCCAAGGAGGAATCTGAGTCTGGCGAAGAGAAGCTCTTGTGTGAAGATAGGTAGCTGGCAGATACCACACGGTGGATGTGTCCTGAGCTGTACGTGCACTGTCATGCCCCAGGTCTGCACGGAGAACCCAGAGGAGTGGAGTACCAGGCTGAAGTCGGGTCCACCGAGGACTCTGAAGGGCCCTGCTCAAGTGCGTGGATTCTGCCACTCGTCTGCACAGAGCAGTTGGGCACTCTGAGGATCTGCTGGGGTGGAGGGCGGGCAGTCAAAGGACCAGGGGAACTGGCGCGCTGGCTTCCTGCCAGAACATGGCTTTCTAACTAGCACAAACTTGCTGTTTTCTCTCTGCATCATTAGGAGGCAGCAGAGAGCAATGCACGCCTGCTCTTGAGTCCCAGAGAGGTCCGTATTGGTTAGTTGATTGGTTGGTCCTTAATTTCCTCATCCGGTTAGGGTTGATAATCCAACTCCAAAAGATTCCTCACAAAGGTTTTGAGATAACACTGAGACTTTGGATTCAAACCACTTGGTACATCAAATATGGACCCAGCAAAGTTTTAAAATCTTCCCAGGTCTATTGTCTTGTCTGCAAATTTACTTTAAATCCTTTCTAGAAGTAAGTGGGCTCGATAACTTCACATATAAATAAAAAGGGTGGTCGTTATAAAACTTTGCTTGACAACTGTTCTGAAGACACTTTTTTTTTTGCTATCTTGGAATTATAAAAAGCTTTTTGGAAGACCCTAATTGAGTAGTGAGTTTAAACACACGCACACATGGGAGTGTCATTAAGTTATTTAATTTTAATTACAAGGACTATGTGAGAACATAGAGAGACTTCACCAAGATTTAAGGCATGAGAACTAGCAATAATTGAGTGAAATCTGAGACACTGGGGGGCGTTTGGAAGATGAAGCAGAAGGGGAAACCTTCGGGAGCAGTGAGTGCAAGAGCCCTGACTCCAGAAGTCACAAGGACGGTCAGCATACGGGTTCAGAACACAAGGTGGGATATTTGTGACTCTTCTATGTGCGCAAGGAAAAACAATCACTGAAATGCTGGGGGAGATCAAAAGTACAGTTTTATTTTTCAGTACTCATTGCAGATCGACGTCATTAGCTTTAGGCTCATAAAAATGTATTTAGCACAATTTTCCGTGCTCATATGATGATAATACTCAGCATAAGGATAATGACACAGTGGAAACAAATTCATTTGCAGGAACAATGATTTAAAGGCTGTACCGCACAACTGAGATTTCCTCTCAGACTTTCCATCCTGTCCCTGCTGCGATGTCCGCAGCACCCTTTGTTGCCTCTGGACCTAGCCCAGTGGATAATTCTCTGGCTGTGTTTCCCACTGCCCTGTCCTGCCTGTTCACGCTCCTCCTGCCCTCACGCTGCCCTCTGACGCTCCTCCTCACTGCCGCCTCTCTCCAGCCCCTGAGTAGCATTTCAGTCATCCTGCAGGCCCACGAGGGCTCGGTGTGCTCCTTGGAGCTTGTGTAGTGCCCTGACCATGCTACCTGTCACTGTCTTGTTAGGAGGAGCCAGGCTGGTCTTGCACCAAGGCTATTTCTGTCCTTCCTGCCTTTCAGGAGACCGTGAGCTCTTCCAGGCTTCCAGCCACATGTATCTGAATCTCGCCTCCCCCTTTGATCTTTTTGGATCATGTTGAGCAGTGTGTCACATTTAGGAGGTGCTCGATCCCACTTGAATCAATAGATGACGAGGAAAATTCCCTCCAGGGCTCCAGGGTTGATGAGGGATTTCTGCAGAGGGTTGTTTTTCCACTTACAAGTGAGCTTGATTTATTTGATTTATAGTTAAGAGTGTTGGCCACAACCTAGATGTCTAGAACAGGGGATTGTGAACACAAATTCAGCTGAACATCCAGGTGCGCCTGGAACAGTCAGTGGGGCACAGGGCTGGGAGTGGGAGAAGTGGAAGCTTACCGAGAAGGCAATGAAGCCTCTATACTGTGCCATGCGGGGAAGGAGGGCATTTTCAGAGGAGCAGTGGTTTCACACGTAGGCCAGTTCTCTGAACTGCTTGTCTCGGCCATCAGAGGATCCCTCAGCCCTGGGTTCTAACTTGGGAGACACCAGCAGAGCAGAGATGGGAGGCAGGAGCACCCATGTGGCCCAGGGAGAAGGCAGCTGCCGAGTCATGGGTGGCAAAGCAGAGCTGCTGCAAGGCACCTGGGGCGCGTGCAGGGCAGATGGGAGCAAAGGCCAGGGGTGGCCACCTGGGCAGGGCAAGAAGGGTGACAGGGACCTGATGACAGGGCAAGAGGTGAGCAGTGACGGAGGAACAGGTGAGAGAAACGGACATCATGGTACTGGCGCCAACCGGAGACTCTGGGTGAGCAGATGGGTGGTTTTTCTTTTCCTTTTTTTGGTTCCTCTGCATTATCTGATTTTTCAGGAAGAGACGTATGTTGCTTTTATAACTAGAGAAAAGGACAAGTTGTTTTTTTGAAAAAAATCAAGTCACAGCACACATGTTGCCTGGGGACATGCTTAGGAGAAGAGCCATTTAAAACTAAGTGGTCGCCAAAGCACGAAACACTGCAGCGTACCAGGAACAATTTCCTCCTCTCCCTGCATGTGCAGAGCAGTCGGCAGTGCCGGCGTGGGTGCCTGTGTGCCTGCACAGGTAGCTG
Source organism: Dinomys branickii (assembly GCA_004027595.1). Taxonomy (NCBI): domain Eukaryota; kingdom Metazoa; phylum Chordata; class Mammalia; order Rodentia; family Dinomyidae; genus Dinomys; species Dinomys branickii. The sequence continues at coordinate 37,964 of PVLD010009889.1, read as the reverse complement.
CGCCCCTGCAGCTGCAGCTGGGTGAGACCCCTCTGAGTGTGGCCACGATGCTGTTTTCTGATGTGGAGGCGTAGGTGGCCTAAAGCTCTGGAAGTCACCGTTTTACTGTTCCTGTCATCTCACCAACTCCTACCCTTGCTTCTCGTTTCTTCCTCCACTTCCAGTCAGAGATCAAGCCTGGCCTTGAAGCCCAGCATGCCTGGCGAGGGTCCTGACCACCTGCCAGACCTTGCAGCCCTGTCTGTGCTGGGGCATCTTCTGTACTCTGACCTAGGGGGCCTGTAGGGATCTGTTGGGTTCTTGCTGTACCCCAGGAAGGAACGGCAGTGAGAATGAGGGAAAACTAGACAGGAGACAAAAAGCTGGGGTGGGGTGGAGGTCCCCTCTCTCAGTGGAGAAGGGGAACTACTCAAGACCAGGAGAGCATTTATACCCTGTAGAGGCTGGTTGATTTCAGCCTTACTCTCCAGCAATCACTTAACAAGCTACAATGGCTTCTTTACGTGCTTCAGGGAGCTCCTGTGTTCAGACTGGCTTCGTCTTGTGCATGTAATTACTTTCCAGCTTCCACAGCTCCCGACAAACCCTCGCGAATGAAACCGTTGTCTGAGAGTGGTGCTCCCCCAGGTCTCATGCACCTAGATTCTCAGTAGGGTTCTCCACCAGGTTGGACCCACCCAGCCCAATATCTGCAGGCTTCTCGCTTGTCCTGGGCAGGGCAGGCCGTGGTGGAGGGGACAACCCTCACCTTGGTCCAGAGAGCCTAATATGTGTGTCTTGCTCGCCTTACCACCCCAGCTCATCTGGTACCCTTTTCCTGTGTTCCTTACACTTCAGCGACATCGGCCTTCAGGACTTCTTTTACTTCCTTGAACACACTGAGCTTGTCTCTACCCCAAGGCCTTTCTCTGCTAGAATTCTCATTGTCTGAATCTCTTCTTCTGCTGTGCTTTTCTATCACCACAGATCATTTGAACAACGCCGGCTCTGACAGGCTCAAGCCCATGGTACCTGCTTCGCAACCCATCACCACCTGGAGTCCTCTGGTTGGTTTATCCAGTAGGCACTGCTGGTCTCTCCCACGTGGGCCAGAGATGTATCTGTCCTATATTTCTGGTATCTGGCATGGCGCCTGGGGCATAGCAGCCCCTCGCTGCATTTTTGTTGGATGAAGAGATGCATGCATGAACAGCTGCATGGATGGGTTTTGGAGGACAATGCGTCTAGATTGAACCTGTGTGTGCCATTTAATAGCTGTGAGATTTAGGCACATCTTTGCCATTCCGCTTCTCATGTTGCATTGTGACGATGGTGACGAAGGCTCCCTGGAGGGCTCTCTGGCAAGACACTGAGAGGCCCCTTGGCACGGGCCCGGCAGCAGCTCCCTCTGCTCAACTCCATTGCACAATTACCCCAGCGGGGGCGCTGTCTTGTACCCGTGCCATCACCTGTCCCAGCCTGGGCAGCCCAGCTGCCCCCTCCTCCCAGGCTCAACCTCTCCAAGGTCCCAGCAGGCTGTGGCAGAGCCTCCCCAAGAATGACTGGCTCCCGGAGCAGCTGGAGACGTTCACAGCAGAGGCTGTGTGCAGCTGGCTGGGATGGAGGCTACCAGTGTGACTGATGGGAACTGAGAGGCTGGGGCACCCCTGGGAGGTGTGCAGATCTCAGATCCCAGTCAGAGTGTAGCCTGCACCCCTGCCCTCTGGCCAGGCCTGGCTCTGCTTCTGATTGCAATTCTGTGATTCCTTGGAGAGGGTGGAAGGAAACTGTGGCCAATGGTGACCCGCAGCCCCTCCAAAGCTGCTTGCTTCCTAAGCCCTCAAGATTGGTTCCCAGATGTGTGTGCCCTGCCCAGTGGTACCCCAGGAGGTCCTGGAGGAATCCTGGGAGCTGAGATACCTTGCAAGCACTTTGCCTCCTCCCCAGGGTGTCACCTGCGCCCTCCGCTCCCCATCCCTCCCCAACTTGACCTATCCATTCCCTGAACTGTCTCTGCGGTCTGATCTCCCTGTGGCTGCAGTGTCCCCAGAGAAGGTCCCCTCTTACTCAAGCCCCTAGAGAGACACCCTGGGCTTCAAGGAGCCCAGATGCCTAGTGTGCTTGGTAATGCAGTCCCCGACCTGGGGCCCTTCTGATTCCCCACTCAGAGGCCTCAGGGACCAAGCCATCTCTCCTGTCCATTCACTTCTGACCCTCCCAGGATTCCACAGCACTGTCCTGGGGCTCTGGCAGGGTCTCCTCTCCTGTGCCTCCAGTTCACGTGCCTAACACTGTCCCACCCAGGTCTGCCCCAGGCGTTTTCAGATTAACCCTTGTGCGCATGACCATCCTATGAGGTGCACAATGATTATGGTGTACATAAAGAAAGTGAGGGGCCATAATGGGAAGTCACTTGTCCAGGTAGGCTGTCAGGGACAGTGGGGCTTGGACTTGACCTGGGAGTCTGACTCCAGAGCCTGTCCTGTAAGCACCAGGGTCCAGACAGTGCCTGGACAGGGTCCTTCCACAAGAAGTCCCAGGCCAGAGAGCCTGGGTTCTGGTATCTGCTCATTCCCACAAGGAACATGTGGAAGAACTGCACACAAGGATGCATGTCGGGTCCTCACAGCGGTGACACAAGTCCCAGAGGGAGCAGTGACTATAGGTCCCAGTGCGTGCTGGTGCGTGTCTTAGAGAAATCTGTTTAGGACTAGATGCAGGCTCTGTTTCTGGGAAGGGCACCACAGTGCATGACACTTTCGCCTTCACCAGTTACACTTGTAACTCTCCTGTGTTTCCTGATCACCAGGGTAGTCAGTGTGTGCTGATCAGCTGGGAGCCCCGGGGGCCTCTCTGTCAGCCCAGCGGCCGTCGGGGATTGGGACTCCGTGTGTGTACCTGCTGATTCCATGTGTGCATCCTCATAATGAGTCATGTTTGAATCTCCAAAGTGCAAACCAGATACACTCTTCCTCTCAAGAACCTTCAGTGGCTCCTCAGTGCCTCCCAAATTAAGCTCTAAATTTTCATCTGAGCTTTCAAAACATTTCCTATACCCATAAATGTCCTTGGCATCACAGTCAGCGGGGACCACTTGCTATGGGAAGCAGTAGAGTAAGGTGTGAGGGACACAGAGTTTACAGCCCCATGCTGTGTCTGGCCTCAGTATTACCTGATGACCCTTGTGATCTTGGGTCCACTGCTCCCCAGCGCTAGCTGTTTGCAGGACCGAGAGCTTCCTTGCAGCTGTGCTGTGGCACGGGCATTTGCTGGCTGGGTCTGCAGAGGTCCTGCACCAGGGTGGTTGGGGAAGACAGACAGGTAGAGGGGGTGCCTGGCTCTGTGCTAGGACACACTAGGATCTTGGGTCGGTTTACTGCTCTGCCTTCCCTTCTGCCCAGTGTGTTCTGCTTCCTGTTCTGTGAGGGTGGTGCTCTCCTCAGGTGACTTTTAGGATGGGTTCAGTGAGACCCACAGATGCTTTCCTGAGGTCCGTGTTCTGTCTATGAGTCCTACCTACATTTTGGTGGTTCCCTGGGGACAGCTTCTCTCTTGGGCCCCAGCACACTGCCCTGACCCTGCTGTGAGAGAGGCCCAGGCCTCAGCTATGCTGTGGACCTCAGCAAATATGATCTTCACAAGACAGATGTTTTCTGCTGGTGGAAGAAGAAATAATGACTGTACCAGAAGCCTCACTTCCAGGCTGAGGGCGGCCAGCGTTAGATCCACAGCTCCCTTCTGAATGGGCATGAATAGGTCCTCCATCCCGGGGGCCACCCTGGGGCTGTGCACAAACCCTCCAGAGTGCCTGTGTGCTGGTGTGATAGGCACAAAGAGCAAACCCTGACTGGCCTCAGGCCCGATCAAAACTACCTCCTCCAGGAAGCTTTCCAGAATGCTGAGCAGCAGGTAAGACACCCTCATGCAGTAGCTTTCACTATGCAGCCAGAGACAGATGGAGAGGAGCCCCTTGGCCCTCAAGGTCAGGGAGGTGGACTGGGCAGCCTGACACCAGTGAGACCATGTCATATAAAACAAAACAAAGCAAAGCAAAGCAAAGCAAAGCAAAGCAAAGCAAAGCAAAACAAAAGTCACTCTAGTGTGGCATCTAATCCTCCCTGCCACTCTAGAAGTTGGGTGAGGAGTGTTTTTCTTTCTAGATAGAAAAGGAGTTTTAAAAGCCAGTGGTGAGAGTGGGGATTCTGTTTCAGTGACTGTAGTAACTTCTCATCCTCATATTGGGTTCGGCAATGCCTCCCGACTGCTGCTGCCTCTTTTCCTGGCTGTTTTTTCTCCTCTCCGGTCCTGGACCAGCTCTCGGATCTCTACTCTCCTGTGACCAAGTCAGGAGGCTCCTGTGAGCACAGGCCTCTGAAGCTGAAACTGCATCGCATTCTTGGGACCTGTCACTATAGCTACAACCAACATATTGGCACCTGAACAGGAACTTGAAAACAAAAGCAGTCCTCGAGACTAGGAAAAGTGACTTAAGGATGAAACAAGTCTTCGAGACAAGGGAAAAGGAAGTAAGTCAGGGCTTGATGGACCAGAGAAGACTCACTGGGGAGGTAAACACAGTCTGTGGGAGACTTCCAGGAAGATGGCGACTGGGTAAGCAGCAGAGAAAGATCCGCCCAGACACTGCCATACAGCAACATGAAAAAGACAGGAAGGACAGAAATGGGTCCCGTAGACCCAGGAAGGATCTGAAATGAGAATTGAAGCCCTCAGAAAGACCAAATAAGACTGCTCCTGGAGGAAAGCCTCAGAGGGCCGCCATGGCATAGTTGGAGGAAGAGGAGGCAGAGAAGGAGGGAGTCACCATTCCAAACACACCCTTGGCCTGCTCCCTCATTCCAGCATTTGAAGCTTCATCTTCGGAGGCCAATGCTCTCGGGAGCCTCTGAACTTGGCCAGGGGAGAGTGGAGTTCCGGGCGCTGGTACAGGACTGGGGAGGAGAAAGTGCAGCCCGGAGGAGGGGCAGCAGCGGTTGGGAGGGGTGGTTGAACCCGGTGTGAGGATGAGAGGTTACAATGGCCACTGGGACAGAATCCCCACTCTGCAGCAATCTTTCTAATCAGCACCCAGAGGCAAAGCAGAGTCAAAGAAACCAGTACATAGCCCACTACACGCAGCTTTACTCCTGGCCCCAGGCTGTGGCCTCCTACCTCTCCACTGTGTGAGCAACTACCAGCAGAGAGCAGCAGAGAGCAGCGGCAACAACCCCAGGGCCACAGCAATTCCCAGGGATCCAGCCAAAGAACAAATGGGAACTGGAGCACAAGAGTAAGAAAGAGCTGCAGATGGAGGTGGACCACATGGCCCCACGCCCTTCTCACTCCTACACCAAGCAGGAAACACAAGCTGAGTTACCAGGCTTCAGCTCTCACCCTGAACTCCCTCTCTGAACATGTTGAGTCTTGGTGGCCCAAGCACTGAACATATGTCCCTGACAGCAATGGGCTTAGTCCACAGGCTTCAGGACTCACCCTAAACTACTAATATGAGCACTAAGAGGGACTTCATACTGCTTGCACATATGATTTACTGGGCTTCAGCTCCCACCCTGAATGCCCTCTCTGAACATCTGGAGTCTTGGTGGCCTAAGCACTCAACATGTGTTCCTCACAGCAACAGGATAAGTCCACAGGCTTCAGGACTCACCCTAAACTACTAATATGAGCACCAAGAGGGACTTCATACTGCTTGCATTCATGAACCTTGTATGAACCCAGGGCGACAAATTACACGAAAAGCAGCAGTCCTGTAGTCCAAGAGACAACAACATATTCTACACAGCAGACCTGAGAAAATCCTCCAATTCTCTCCTAGAACTAATAACTAAACTTAGTACACACCCTGGACTACCACAGTCAGCACGGGTGGGGGAGACCTCACACCACTTGTGCCCAGCATGGTAAGTGCGGTCAATGCCCAGCTGCAAGGGGTGAGGAGTGGCAACACTGGAGATTGAGAGGTGGGAGGAGGTGAAGATCTGGAATTAGGGGGCAGACCTGGTTCTCTAGTTGGGTGGGGACAGCCTCCAAAGAGTCATAGGCAGCCTTCAGGGACACACTAGTGGCCTACGAGGGGACCCTGGGGCCCTTGACGGGGAGCTCAGCAGCCTGAGGGGGGAGGGAGCTCTCCAGGCTACAGGAGAACCCTGAAGACCTGGACCAGGCCTCCAGCAGCACAGTAAAGGGGCAGAGCCCGGTGGTCCACGGGGGAGACCATGAGGACTCAACTAGGCCTCCAGAGGTGCTGTATCATGGCAGAGCCTGGTGGTTTTCTGGGTAATCCTGTGTATTGGACCCGACCCCCTGATGGCCTTGAGGGCTTGTCAATAGGGGCTTGATCATAGTGAACCTAGTTCTCTGCCTATCTACCGTCTTTGAGGATGGATGCTTTTCCAACTCCTGCCACAGCAATTTGTGTACACCATTGTTTGTTACAGCATAATTTGAAACAGCCATGTCTCTTCCCAATGTGAGAGCCCAAGGGAGTAAATAAACCAAAAAGTACAGCTATTATCAGAGGGAAGACGACTGAATGGGTGGTAGAACAATGGCAATTAGGGCGGAGAAAACTGATTAGTAGAACAAGCCATCATCCGTATAACTGAGTAACAAATGAAAATATAACACTATGTAATACAGCATCCAGTGTTAATTCCCTACTATCTTCTCTATAATATGGTATTTCCCTTATTGTTTTTGTGTTAACAAAAGCAAAGATAACATTATGCAATACAGCATCCAGTGCTAATACCCTACTATCTTCTCTATAATTCTGTATTTCCTGTATTGTTTTTGTGTTATTCTGCTTTATATGTCTCCATTCTTTTGTCTTCAGAATCAGAAAAAAAGGATTAAAAAAAAAAGCCAGTGGTTACAGGGGCCAGGATCCTAGCAGCTGCCCCTTGGCTGGAACAGCTCTGTATGTCCACGTGCACATCCTCACAATGGCGCCTGCTGGTGCCGTTCCTGGCTCGGCCTCACTCCAGATTGTCCATGTATCCCCCTTTAAGGGGCAGGGTAAAGGGTCCTCCTTTAAGATTTTGCTAATCCCTCCAGCAGCGTGGGTCCTGAGGTGCTTAATATGAGCATTCACTCTAAAATTGGCTTCTGGAAGGCAGAAAGCGAGGTAGAGTAGTGGACTTGGAGATAGGAGAACAAGGTTTATTAATTTTTATCATTTTAACCACCACTATCATCAGTACCATCAATGCTTTTAAAAATTGTTAAAACCAAGCCAGGTGTGGTGACACGTGCCTATAATCCCAGCACTCTGAGAGGCTGAGGAAGGATGATTGCAAGTTTGAATTCAGACTGGGTAACTTAGTGAGATCCTGTCTCAAAATGAAAAGTAAAAAGAGCTGAGAATGTAGCTCAGGGCAAAAGCCCTAAGATTGATCCCTGGTATTGAAAAAAAAATGTCAAAAGCAAACAAACACAGAAACTCACAGGCTGGATACTCACATTTTCTCCCAATTCTAGAGGCTGACTGCCTACAGATCAAGGTGCCAGGGCAGTTTTCTGCTGAAACCTTTCTTTCTGGCTTGTTAGCAATGGCCTTCCTTCTTGTCCTTACTTAGCCTGCCCTCTGAGAGAGATCTCAGTGTTTCTTCCTCTTCCCAGAAGCACTTTGATCCCTTTAGACACCTTATGACCTCATTAACCTGTATCACTCCGCACAGCCTCTGTCTCCACACACAGTCACCCTGGGGTTAGGGCTTCAGCAAGGCGGCCCGGGACGTGGTCTACTTTTCATCCTTTCTTTCAGCATATGTGTGTTTTACAATTTAAAGTCATCTCATGTAAATGTCCTTTTCTTGAATCTTGTTTCCCCCACCCTGCTCATCATGTTCTTTTTCTCTTTCGGTTGAGGAGTTTCGGTCTCTTTCCATTTAACATGATCATCCGTGTGGTTGGGCCGAGGTTGCCACCTTGCTGTTTGTTTTCACTGACTTGCGATTTTCTCCTTGAAAGACCCTTTCCTTTCTTAATTATAACTATTTCTGCAGCTCCATTTCGGCTCCTTGGTTGGCCTCTCTGTCCTACTTCTTTTTATTACTGTTTAGTGGTTGTCCCATACCTGACAGTATTCATCTTTATTAATCTGTTTAGACTTAGCGGTATACTGCTTTTGAGAGCCCTGTATTTTTTTCATTTTTCTTCATTCTCTTTTTTCCTTCAGTTTGACTGATTTTTATTGACTTATCTTCAAGTTTCACTCCTTCTGCTTCCTGCAATCTGTTAAGTCCTTCAGCCCATTCAACTTTTAACATCTTAGTTACAGTTCTTTTTAATTCTAGTTCTCTTTAAAGAGTGTCAACATTCCTGCTGAGTTCTATTTGTTTGCTTATTAAGAGCATCTTCCTCTATTTTCTTGAAAAAGATACAATCATTACTTTAAAGCAAGCACTAAATCTAATATCTGGCATCCCTGGGATTGGTCCCTTCAGTATGGACCACCTTTCTGTATTCTTTGGATATCTAGAATTTTTGATTAGGTGCTGGGTAATGTTGGTGATATTTATAGAGACCTTGGGCTCTGTTTTCTTCCTCCAAAAACTAATTTTTATTCTACGAGGCAGTAAGGGTTATGGTTATTGTCTTATCACCTTGAGTTTTTGTGGGTTTTCTTTTATGTTTTTATGGGCAGCATCTGTGAAAAGCCGAGTGTCTTCCCCATGTCCCTCTAATTTAATGGGCTCAGTCCAAAATCATGTTCCCTGTGAATCTTTTAAGGCCCTTTTAGGATGGATCTAAAGCTACATGGCACAATATGGTAGCCACATGTAGCTATTTAACTTTAAATTCATATTATATAAATGAAATAAATTAAAAAGAGCACTTCCTTAGTTGCACTAGTTATATTCCAAGTGCTCAGTAGCTAGGCATGGCTAGTGGTTATCACTTTGGACAGAAAATGGTGCTTTCTGACTGTACTTTTGAAGAGTACATCCTGCTGTGGGGCATGGCCTGTAGGTTCTCACCATCTTGGTGCCTTGGCTGGAGACATGGGAATATGGGAACACAATTTCGCCACCCTGGCTGGTCTGCATCTCTTCTGTCTTTTAGTGCTGCTTGACGCCTAGTATTTCTGTTCTCTACCCTGTTGGAGCTGCTTTATGATTAGCCTATGGACACTCGCCATGAGCCTGTATAACCCACCCCTCTGCTAAGGACTCCCTAGGGCCCCTAGCACAGGCTTCGGGACTCCCATACACAGATCACTCTGTGCCCCGCTCCACAGGTTCCAGCCATTTCAGTTGCTTCTGCCTCTTTGCCTCATCAGATCTACTGCGCTTTGTGCAGACTTGAGCTCTCTGCTCTGCAGTGAGGAAATTATTCCCAGAAGGAGAACTGGGGGCAACTGTGGGGATCTCTGTGAGCTTACCCCCTCTGAAGGATCATAGTTTGTGCTGCCTGTTGTCCAATGCCAGAAAGTGTTGCCTTCTCTATTTTGTCCAGTTTTACATTTGTTATGTTTTAGTGCTAGGAGAGCCATTTCATACCAGTAACTCCATCACAGCCAGAAGTAGAACCCCCATTAATTTGCAAACAACTTAAAATAATAAACCATGCACTCCTGTTTTTAAAAGCTCCTTTGCAGGGCTGGCTACATAGCTCACTGGAGAGTACCTGCTTCGCACTCATGAGGCTCTGGGTTCAAGCTCTAGTACCTCAAAATGAAACAAAACAAAACTCCTTTGCTACTAGGCTTTTCTCACTGGAAATTTACCCAGATCAGTGACTGGCCCCACATTGTTTTGCTGGCCACTCTTTTCCTTCTCTTCTTTCTTTGGCTTTTCTTTTTTCCCCACTGAGGATCTCTGGCAACTCTCAAATTCCTTTCTGCTATCATGCATAGAATGCAACTTTCCATAGCTCCTGTGCTCAGATCTGTAGAGCGAAATTTACAGAAATTCTTAGCAGATCAAAAAGGTTGCTCTTCCATTGAACAGAGTCTACCCTCTTTCGATGACTAACCTTCTGCTCTGGTTTTTATTGTTATTGTTTTATTAGTTAACTGATGCTTTATGCCTCCCTCAAATCTATTCTTTACTCAGCGATCAGCAGGAGCACATGTACCCGACCATGCTCTAACAGCGTCCCAAAGCACATAGGGTAAGATCCACTACCTTCAGCAGAGAGGGAAGGATCGCACCCTTCTGTGATCCCTCCCTTCCTGTGTTTCTGGCTCATGGAATCATTCTGCACTGCCCCTCCCCTACCACACCATCAAAACCATAATGTTTGTGGTTTTCAAAACAAAACACATCAAACATTCTTCCTCCTATAATTTTTGTAATAGCATCTCCACTATCTGGAACGCTCTTCCTCACCGCCATATCCCCATCCTGTCTAGCAATTCCAATTCACCCTTCAAGATTCAGCCTAGAAATCATCTCCTTTTAAAAGGATGCACTGGCTCTGATTTTCCAGATACCTTCTCAGGTCTCCCATGGAGCCTCTTTCTGCCCAGTTGCCCACACAGACCGGGAAGGAAGGGCTCCATGCAGTGGGTCTCACCAGGGCTTAGCGTAGTGCCCAGCATGGAACATGTGCTGATTTCTCCACTCATTTACCCAATCAATAAATATCTACCGAGCACATAGTACATGCAGGGTATTATTCCAAAGTCTCCGTGCCTTGGGAGTCCGTATCCTGGTGAGGGAGGTTGAAAATACACAAACTGATGTGCACCATGGTTTAGAGTGTGGTAAGGTACGGACAAAACTAAAGCCAAGCAAAGGCACAAGCGGGGGATGGGTAGGGAGCCTCTCTGAGGGGGTGACAGTGGGTCAGAGAGTGAGTGAAGGAAGGCTCTCTAAATGTCTGGGCATCACCTCTGAAGCAGGGAGGACAGTTCTGTGGGCAAGGAGCCCGGAGTGGCTGCAACAGAGGGCGGGTGAGGGAGCGAGCCAAGGGGGTCCTAGGTCATGGGGTCTTCCAGGCCAGTGTCAGAACTTTGTTTTTTTCCAGTTATAATAACTTTATCTTTCATTTTATAGAAGTCTGTGAACGATTTAAAAAAAGCATCATGTTTACCCCATCCTGTTTCTCTGACCGCTGTTAGAGTAGCCAAGAAGTCTGTCAACAGCTTGAGCATCGGCAAGGACTTCAGATCAACTGACCACTCGCCAAAGAACTTGGCAGCTTTTCTGTCTTGTTTCTAATACAGCGATATCTCCACTCTGGTGGTAACCTGTCCAGCCGATTCCTCAGAACACGCTTTGCAAAGTCAGTGGTGATTAACCACTTAGCTTCGGCACGGAGCTGTGCTCGCTTGTCTGTGACGACTGGGAGCCAGTTCTGATACTGGCAGCAGAGCATGGAGAATGACAAGTTTCGCACTGTAAGAGATAGAGCCGGATGTCCTTCCGCAGAATTGTGCCCAGTGATCAGCGTGCGTGACAAGTGACGTATTCCTTGGTATATCTTCTTCAGACATTTTCTGTCTGTTTCTGTTGGACTCTCCCTTTGATTACACATCGGTTATTGCTACCTGTAGAACCACTTGTACCCAGTTCTGCCAGTAAAAGCTCAAGGAGATGTCTGGGCTGACGATGTAATAGTTTGCAGATACCTGTAAAGCTGGCAAGAGAAGTTTTGCTGGTTCCTACTCGGGTGACCTGTGGAGGTTTCATGACAAATTTTCTGTTCTCTCCTGCAGCTCTGCCTGCATTCTATTCCCTGCTGATGCTGAACACGCGGTTCAGGGGCTCTTCACATGTGTGGTCTCTCCGGGCCTGCCGGGCGGGGCCTGTCTGGTTACTGAAGGAGAGAACTTCGTCTTTTGTGCTGTCTTCATCTTCTAAAGCTTCGTCTTTTTCTAGTATTTCATCCTCCTCTGGGAACTTGACATTCTTTTTTTTACTGCCAAGCATCATGTGAAGGTCATCCTCTGGTCCGGCTGCCTCTTGGGCAACACTTACAATCATAAGATCCTTTATATCCTCTTCCACTTCATCAATATCAAACATTATTTTTGTTTTTTTCTTCTTTTTCTTTTGGTTAAGGAAATTCAAGCCATCTAGATCATCGGAAACATCTTTCTTCCTACTGTCCTCTTCCTCGGCTTCCACATCTTTGTCCTCAGCTGGTTCTGGCTTTGTTTCTGAGGGCCAGCTCTCTTCTGTCTGGGCATCCCATTCTCATCTAACGAAAGAGCTTCTTCTTTTTCTTCTTGCTCATAGTAGGATCAAAAGTAATCTTGTTCCTGGACATGGCTGCAGTTCACATAGGCTTGGCACCAATAGGAAGTGAGACAGGTCAACCCCAGGCCCGGGCAGTGCGGCTCCTCTCGACACCACTCCAAGCACTGCGCTACGTTTTTGCATCAGCGAAAGGGAATGACACCTGGCTGTATTTACAAATTCTGAATTTGCTCAGGCCAGGGTCAGAACGGTTTTCTGGGAAGCTGTGGAGAAGCTTGTGCAGGGCAGTGATGAGATTGGAGGAGGGTTTGCCACTGGCTGCTCTGCCAAGAATGGCTAGTGGAAGAGTGGGAGAGCGAGCTGGGAGGCCCATTGGAAGGACATTGCAAGGATCAGGGTGAGAGCCTGACTAGCTTGGGCCAGGGCATTAGCATCAGAGTTGGGAGAGCTGCTCGATGTGTACTGGTGCAGTATTGGCAGGGCTTGCTTTCTCCCTATCTGGGCATGTGTCTGATTTATCCTAAAATTCTGACCACATTACCCTGAAATCTTGCTAAATAATGGGAGCGCCCCTTTCTTTCTTTCCTTCTTCCTGCCTTCCTGCCTTTCGATGAATTGCTGAGCATGACCTGGTGAATGGAGGGAAGTGTTATAGGTAGCTCTTTGTTAAAGAAATTGTGGTTCAGAGAGTTAATCAGAGAGTTAAGTTCAGAACTTAATCTCCTGATTAAGTTCCCCCAAACTGCAAAATGGTGAAGCTGGTCTTTAACCTGGGGCCTGTTTGACTCCCCAGCCCTGATGTCTCCATGCCCTTGCTAGGCTGGGGAGAAGGAGACACCGGGTGCAGGTTGGGAGGAGCAAGCCCTGCTCATGGTACCCGACGAGTCTTCTTCGGGAGCAAAGCCTGCAGAGATTTCCTGGTGGCAGAGAAGAGAGGTCTCTCACAAAGCCTGTTCTTCAGGCAGAGTCACTGAGCACCTGTGTGACTGGGAGTCTTAGTTTTTCTGATTCACTCAAGGGGGTTGTGTTTTATTTTTCTATTTTTAGAAAATGTAAAGAAAAAAAAAAAAAGAAAACCAAATCCCAGTTGCCAAGTCTGTTAACGACACAAATAATGGTGTGTTAACACGGGTGATTATCGAGCTGGACAGCACCCAGTTTTCTGCCAAAACAAACTTTTTTGCTCAGCTGACCTGGGACTGCTTTAGCTAGGATGGGCTGGAGTGGGGAGCGTGGACTAAAGCTTTCCGGGGTCTGGAAACAATTAAATGCCATAGCTATTGGCACTGCTGACTTCCTTGCAGCTCCAGAGGGGAGGGCTGGGCCCCAGGTCTCCAAGGAGTTCTCTATGAGACCTCAGGCAAGCCTCCACCTGCTCAGAGCCTGCTCCTCAAGCAGGTTTGACCTCATCAGCTCCAAGGTCTGATGGCTTTAACTGGCTGTGGTTCTGGAAGCCTCGGAGGAGCCAGTGGACTACCTGGGCCCCTGGACCCTCATGCAGGCAAGAAGGAGGGTCCTGACTTAATAGCAGAGTGGGCCGCCGCTTTGTGTGTGGAGGCAGGCAAGGGGTGAGGTGGTCTGGGCTCCGCGTAACGTAAGTCTCTGTTTTCTCATCTGTAAAATGGTGAATGGGTTTCTTCTCCTCTAGGGCTATTATGAGAAATAAATAGAATCCAAGAAGTAAAGCAGCACAGAGCCTAGCAGAGAGGAAGTGATGGACACGCTTTCTTCCTTCCTCCCTCTCCTTGCTTCCTTCACATCTCTTCTAGAAGAGAATCTGCCTTGGATTATGCGGTGTGAGCCACACTTCGCCTTCCTCGGTCAGTCTTGAATCGCTTAGCTGCAGGGAGCATGTCTTGTCTTTGCCATATCATGTCTACATGCACGACATAGTAGGTGCTCAATAAATGCTGGGGAACCAATAGTTGACCTGAAGGAGCGCATGGTGGGCTTGCCGTCTCTGGGTTTTGGCTTCTTCATCCTTCCTCCTTCTGGGGGAAAAATAAAAAGCATCCAAGCTCACATGCTTGCTTGCTTTTGCCCTCCCTTCCCCAGGCTATAAAAAACATTATATTCTAAAATGAAACAAAGGTAATGGAAACCAGAAATCCATGTTTTGCATGGATCGAAAACATATGTTAAGAGCGAGGATTCAAAATGATGAATCTGCACAAGGCCATTGGCAGCGTTTCCCTCTCTGTTTTTCTGCTCCGGTCAGGAGAGGGAGAGCAGATCTGCGGCGGCCCCCACACTGGGGCGGCGATAGCTGCCCAGAAGCAGGCTGGGCACACCTGGCCAGACCTTGCTCTGTGAGCCCTTCCTGCTGGACGCGAGGAGATGTGGCGAGGGTCGCTGTCCGTTGCCTGTCTTTGGAAATACCTCTTCGGGTCGAGACACAAGGCCCTTGCTGGGCTTTGTCTGTGAGATTAGAATCATTGCCCACCTGGTCCATCTCTCCCAGAGACAAACATTTTATCTACATTAGTTCAATGCTTGTTTTTGCAGGTGGTTTTGAAGGTTCCTTCTTCCCATTTTACAGGTGAGGCAACGAAGGCACACACTGAGTAAACGCTAGATGCACATACTGAGTAAATGGTAGATGCACAGTACGGTGCTAGTGCTGCCTGCCCAATCCCCAGTTCCCACTCTTCATTTGCTTTCTGCCCCAGTTCCAGTGGATGTACACGGAGCACCGCTGCGTGTGCCAGGCACACAGTTGGTTGGAGATGAAGCACTGAATGAGACAGATACACTCCGTCTCCTCACAGTGGGCCAGCAGCGATGCCACGACATAACCACCTGCCACGCTCAGGTTTGTTGACTGTGGTGTAAAGGAAATCCCAACACTGGACCGTGGTGCATGCCTGTAGTCTAAGCATTCTGGAGGCTGAGGCAGGAGGATTGAAAGTATGAATCCAGCCTGAACAGTTTGGCAACTTAGACCATGTCTCTAAATAAGAAAACTGGTGGGGATGTTGCCCTGGCAAAGGCCCTGCATTCAACCCTGGTATGTGTAGCTCTCCGATCGGGGGAATTGGGCCTTACGTGTTGGGGGATACTAGCCTGAGAAGGATTTCAGGGTGCCTGGGGGATGAGAAGATCAACCACGGTGGGGCTTTCCAGTCCAGGGAAGGGTGTGAGAAGGAGAATCACGCACGTTGTGTCCAGGGTTTGTAAAAGAGGCTCAGAAGATGAGCTTTGCCTCTGCTCTCTTACTTTGCCCACACAGTAACTCCCGGGGAGATACTAGCATTACTCTCTGGCTCTACCGCAGCCCTTTTTTATGTTGAGACAGGGTCTCGCTGAGTCACTGAGTCACCTCGGCTGGGCTCAGACTGACCATCCTCCTGCCTCAGCCTCACAGAGTGCGGGATTGCATGTGTGCGCCACCACAGCCACAGAGTTGTTTTTGCCATAAGTCACCTTGGCTGGGCTCAGACTGACCATCCTCCTGCCTCAGCCTCACAGAGTGCGGGATTGCAGGTGTGTGCCACCACATCCACAGAGTTGTTTTTGCCATAAACCACACTGTATTTGGGTATTCATTCACTTGTCTGCTGTCCTCAGTAGAATGCGAGCTCCTTGGGGTCAGAGCTTGGCTGACTTCTCCATGGCCGCCCAGCCCTTGCTCTCTGATGCTGGCCGGTGGACACCCACGGATAGTCCCCATTGGTGGGGAACACCTGGGCCGTCGTGAGCCCGACAGCGGTCAAAGCTGTGAGCCAGATCCGTGGTGGGAAACATGGAGGGGAGCTGGAAACCTGGCTGCGGTCTCTAGCAGAGAGGCCCCAGCGCATTACCGGAGCATTGCTGCTCAGGAGGGACACGCCAGGTGGCACCAGTGAGTGTCTGGAAGGGCCTCCATGTGCACTGATGGGAGTGAAGTAATAAAGCTTAACTGCAGCCGCACACACTTACTGAGCACCTACTGTGTGCTTCTTCCTTTGCTCTTCACTGAGGAAGTAGGACCGGGGCGTGAGTGTGTTTGGGGAGGACATGAATGAAAAGAGATGCTATCAAAGTGCTTTATGCTGCGTGAGAAAGAAAAGCTTTGGAAATGCAGGTGGGGGAAGTCCCTAAGGAGAACTGGGAATCTGTGGAAGGATAACCATGCAGCTGGGTCTCAAAGATGAAGCAGAAGTTTTCGGGCGAAGAGGAAAGAGCACCAGCAAAGGGCCAGAGGAATGCTAGGGTGTGGCTGCTCCAGGGGACAGAGGCCAGGCTGGCTCCCTGGGGGCAAGGGGCATAGGGCACCCTTGGGAAGCGAAGGTAGGAGAGGAGGCCAGAAAGACAGGCGTCCAGCCCTGGAAAGGGGAGGCAGCATCCCCACTTCTTCTGGGGTCAGTCCTGTTAACAAGCATGAGGGACCCGGCTGTGGAGCCGCAGGACAGCTGCGAGTCCTGGCACCGCGGTCCTGCAGTGCTCTGGAGCCAAGGTCTGCAAGGAGCCTCTAGGTTGCAGGGTGCGGACAGGCGGGGACCTGAGAGGCCCTCACGCACTCTGATGCAGGTGAGCGCTAGGAGCCTCAGCTGCACCTTCTGTCCTTGGTGCCTGCGGCCCCTGCTTCCACCAAGTGAGAAGCGATGGAGGCTTCTCTACAAGAGGAGCAGAAGATGAGGGAGGAGAAAGGGGCGGGCAGGCGGGAGGTGGGGGGCAGACGCTGTCCCTGCTGTCTGCGTCGCATATGCAGTTGGAATCAGATAACATATAGCCCTTTCAGCCTGGCTTACTTCACATAATAATAGATATTTGAGGTTTCTCCATGTCTTTTCAGGGCTTCATACCTCATTTCTTTTCATCTCTGAGTAATATTCCATTACATGGGAATAGCGGAATTGCCTGTTAAAGGATATCTAGCTTCCAAGTTTTGGCAGTTATGCATAGAGGTGCTCTCAACATTTATGTGCAGGGTTTTCTATGATTCTGAGTTTTAGTTCATTTGGGTAGGAGTATGACTGCCAGACCGTAGGGCGAGACTCCATTCAGCTTTGTAAGGAAACCTGCCCAACTGTCCTAACCATGGGCTGTGCCATCACTCTGTTCAGCACTCCTTCCCTGCTTCCTCCTTCTTGGTCATGTGACCTTGGTCAGGTGTTTTCCTCTTTGTTCTCTCACTTGTAGACAAGGCTGGTAATAACATCTGCCTTGTGCAGGATTGTTATGAAAATTAAACCATAGAATGTCTGTAAGGAGCTGGAGTACGGTGTATACAGTAAGTCCTCCCCAAAGATGTGTGCAAATGCTAGCCCACCACCTGTGAATGTAGCTTACTTGGGAATAGGAAGCAGAGACCAAAATCATAGTGGATTTGGGGTGTGCCTTAAGTGAGAGATTACCATCTGTAGACAGCCGCAGGATTAAAGAGGAAGCTTGGACTGGCGCAGCTAGCTACAGGCCAAAGAATGTCATGGATGGTCAGGTGCCACTGAGTTAGCAGAGGGGCATGGAACAGATTCTCCCTTCCAGTCTCTGGAAGGAACCACATGTAGTGGCATCTCCATTTCTGGCTTCCTGGATGGTAAGGGAATGCATTTCTCTTGTTTTAAGCTGCCCACTGCGTGGTAGTCCGAGGCAATCCTAGGAAATGAATACCAGGAGAAGTATGCAATAGGCGGCAGGTGTTGGTGTCACCGTTCTCCACAAAGCCTTTCCTTATGCTCTTGGCGGAGCTGCCTCCTCCTCTTCGAGGGCCCACTGTGCCCTGCGCAGCTTCGGTCCCAGCCCTGACACTCTTGTGGGGAATTATTTGTTTTTATAGTCACCTTTGACATTGTACTTGAATCGCACAGGGTCTGGCCCAGAGGAGGCCAGGCTTTCAATAAAGACTGAACAAGAATCCAGATTTTCTGCTCCCTGTTGGTGCCCGACTCCCTGACAGCCTCCTGCCTGCATGGTATTCTCCATCACCACGGTCGAACGCCAGGCATCTGGTGCCCCTCCCCAGCCCTTCCCCCACACGGGGTTGAATTAGGTGTGAATGAATCAAAAACATACGGATTCGATTTGCAATCCTTCTGTTTCTTTTTAAGCCATGTGCATTTAGAATTAATCAGTCAAGCATGACCGAGGGTTTTGACAAACCCAAAATATTGGGGAAAGCATTCAAGATGTTCTGATGATCCCCTGTGCAAAAGTAGTTAAGCTATTGGCTCAATTGTTTGTTCTGTTCGAAGTCAGTGAAGTTTTTGAGAAGCATTCTGCATCAGCCTTCTGGAGAGGGCTGTAAGACTCACAAGGACTCTGCTGCCCTGTCTCTTCCAGGGACACGAGGTCCCAGGACTCACAGTCCACATGCAACAACCTGAGTCAGCTGAGGCAGAGTGACAGAACACTGAGAGTGTGTCTGCATGGAGACAGAGCAGCTGCCCTTTGCCTGGGACTGGGGTCCCAGATACTGCCATCTTGGGTGAGTCTGACACTGCTCTCTGCTCCTGGGACTTTAGATTGCCCTTCTGCACATCTGTAACCACAGACATGATGCCAAGACTCTTGTACAGTTTGATTCCGGGGACAGCGAAAGTCAAGAGGTCAAATGGCATCAAAATTAGTGTGTAGATTTCTGCCTCTTTAAGAAAATGATCAGTTGCTTGTTTCTTATCGAAAAAGCCATGCTTGCTTTTTTGTGTCCAGAAAATAAACTTATAGAGAGCCAGTTGTGAAGGAAAATATCCACTTATAACCCACAGTGTACAGACAGCCACCCTTACACTTTATTCTATACCCTTCCAGATATTTCCTCTGTCTGTATGTCTACATGTTGAATGGAAAGAATCACATTGCATGCTGCTTGGTTCTGGAACAGAAATGTGCTTTAAACTGAGCAGAAGGAGACTTCTTTGTAGAAGGACAGGAGGTCTAAGTCTTAAAAACTTAAGTTTTTTTTATTTTTCAGGGTAAAAGGATTCTTGAGATGAAGACATCTTACGCTGAGCTAGGTGGGGACTCCAACAGCAGCTGCTGTTTCATATGTACTCTCCTGGAACTAAGCAATACAGCTCCTGACATCAGATATACAGCAACTGAGCAAGCAAATGTACTTTTCTCCATTCTGGAACATAACGAACAGTAAAGTCCCCTTGCTCTTGTTGGATAGGGAGAGTGGCCATACATTTACTGACTTGACTCCAGAACTTGTAAATTCTTTCAGATTGGTGTTACGGTCTATTCTACAGCATCTTAACGGCCTGACCATCTTATAGGTCAGCCTGCTTATCACTAGATTGTGGACAGTATATAGGTAAGATCTGGAAATAGCAGGTTTCCTAGAGGTTTGGTAAGATATGTGTGTACACAGAGGGTGAGATTTACATGCTACGAAATCAGTTTCCTATAAAGTTCTAGTGACCAGGAGTAGGGCTGCAAATTGTTTCTTAAAAGGCCAGATAGGAAATCACTTTAGCTAGGAGCACATGGTCTGTCTTCCCGCTACTCCACTCTGCTGCAATAGCGCAAAAGTGCCATAGATAATGTGCAAAGCAATGAGCATGGCTGTGTTCCAGCCAAGTTCTATTTACAGAAACAGGGTGTGGGTTTGATTTGGTTTCGCTTGCGGAGCCCTGAACTATAGCACGCCAGACATCTTCTCCAAAGGTGACTCAAACCCCTTTCCTATGCTTCTCCCCACTGAGAAAGAGGCATGGTGTTCAGAGGTTTCATAGTCATATCAGACTGTGGTAAGAAATTACCGTAGACTGGGTGATAAAACCACAGACATTCATCTTTTAGAGTTCTAGAAACTGTAAGTTTGGGGTGCTGCGTGATGGATGAACCTGGTGAAAGGCCTCTTCCAGGTGAAAGACACCCATCTCCTCCTTACATCTTCCGTGGTAGAAAGAGGGCTACAGAGCTCTTCTGATGTCTCTTCTACGAGAGTTCTGCCCTCATGTCTTAAATTATCCCAGAATACCTTCGCCTCTGCGGTTAGGGTTTCA
Source organism: Dinomys branickii (assembly GCA_004027595.1). Classification (NCBI taxonomy): domain Eukaryota; kingdom Metazoa; phylum Chordata; class Mammalia; order Rodentia; family Dinomyidae; genus Dinomys; species Dinomys branickii. The sequence goes on along the minus strand of PVLD010009889.1, from coordinate 17,887 downwards.
GCATGTGAATTTGGGAGTGATACAAACGTTAGTCTGTAACAAGGGGCCTCTTAGAGATTCAGAATCAGTTGAGGGTGTTTTTAGGCATGTTGCTCTCACCCATGAACCAGGGGAACTGAAAATCTGTTAGGTTTAAGAGAGGTTGTTTTGCCTTTTCTGTTGGTTTACTGAAAGGAACAGTTAATGCTTAATTGTTTGATCACTTTTGCATGCCTATATCTGGTAATCTGAACAACTACTTTGAAGATAACAATACGCAATATAGCAACCACCCTGTTTTGAAATTCTGTATTTTTTAAATTTTTGTTCTCTTTACAATAAAAAAAGAAAGGTTCAGGTAAAGAGCCTCAACTCTTCCATGACACAGCCCAGGTGGACCTTTAGCAACACCTCTGAACTGCAGATACGATAGGTCTCAGTCTGTCTCTAGGAAACTGAGACGCTGGCTGGTATCTTGTGGGAACTCTGCTAATCTTCCTGCCTCCCTGAGCCTTCTCACTCCATGCTCTGCTCACGCAGTGTCTTCATTTACTGTAGGCCACCTCGTGTCCTCACTGCAAAGTGCCATCGCCAAGCTTCATAGAGTCCTCCTAAGGTTTACAGAAGAATTTGAGTTGATAGCTAATTGAACTGTCATTTTATTTCAGGATTTTCAACCCATTAGCCACACAGCAAGCCAAACCTACAATCTGTGTGTGTACCAACACTCTAGATCACGTTGGGTCCCACCCTGCAGCAGTTTTTTCCTGTCTACCTCCTCTTAGGATGAGCAATGTGGGTGTCTCACCAGGATAATCACCACCTTCTCACCACCGGTCGTGCCTTCTTATTGCCATCTGGCCTGTGGCTTGTGACAGTTCCAGAATTCCTTCTGGAGGATCTGTTTTCTAGATCTCTTCTGGGACCAACTCTCTTATGTTAGATTCTCCCAGTGAAGTTGATCCAGAGACAAGAGTGTGTGGGCAGGCTGTTGATTTGGGGGATGTGAGTCCAGGGAAAATGGGTAGAGGTGTGGACAGAGGAGGTCAGGGAAGAAAGGAAAGCAACATGAGTTTGGATTGTCAAGCTGGTCACTGCTGAGGTGCCGCCATGATTTTTCTCTTAAGGATTTGTATGTTAAAAACTTGGTCTACGAGTTGTCTGCATGTTGAGAGATAGTGGAATCTTAAAGGGGTGATGTCTCATGGGAAGTGGCTAGGCAACTGGGGACACTGCCCTTGGAATGTTACTCGCACAGAGTGAGCTGTTCTCTGAGACTGCAGTGTGACACACAGTGAGGCCACCCGACACACTTGACCCCTTCTGCATGCGACTGGTTCCCTTGCCATTTCTCTGCCATGTGATGGTACATTTGCAGTGTTGGTGCCATGCTGTTTGCTCCTTACACTCATTGGAATCATGAACTAAATCAGTCTCTTTATAAAGTACTGAGGCTCAGTATTTTGTTATAGCAACAGCAAACAGACCTTCTGATCCCTCACTGTAAGAGTTGATGCATTGTGTCCATTTGAGAATTGAGAAGTTTAGAAGCTTACCTGACTCATTCAGCAGGAGTCAGTGTCCTCACTTTGTAAACATCCTGAGCCTGTGCAAGACGAGGGCACAGATATGGTGTGGGCAGATAATCAGTTTACAATATAAGGGAGGAAAAGAGGCTAGCTTCTCTGCCTTTTCGCTCTTTCTGTTTTTGCTGTCTTCCGCCGTCTTGCACTGAGTATGGACTGAAACCTCCACAAACTGTGAGCTAAATAAACCTTTCCTTCCTTAATTTTGGGTGTTAGTTATTTTGTTCCAACAATGAGAGAAAAGTAATCAACACACTCACCCAGGTGATGGGAATGTCCACAGCTTCCATGCGCTGTTCCATACAGTGCTGTTTCCCTCTTATTTCTAGGTTTGCCAATTCCTGACTACCCTATGGCTTTGGTAGACATCTTGTGCCACAGTATTTAGAAAGTCCCAGGTCAGAAAGTCAAAAATATATGGTGCAGTTGAGGAGACAAATAACCACCATGTTAAACCCGAAGATCATTGTCCCAGTAGCTAGTGAATTGAAGACTGAGATGAAAGCGAACACAAGAGGTGATGGACACACTATGTATGGGTGTGGGCTTCCTAGACCTCTCTAAGGCTCATTTTACTGCTATTGCATAGTTGTCCGGCTTCACTGACCAACCTTGAGTCCCTGGTATGTACAGTGTGATGCATAATGCAATGAACCGATTACTATGACAATGATTGGCTTTACCGTAATCTCTATTCTTAGCTGACTTATAGGGTAATGGAAGCTCATATTGAAAATTCAAGAATGGCAGGTTGTTGATTTTGGGTTGTGAGCCCAGGAAAAATGGGTGGAGGTCTCACAAAATGTGGGAAGAGACAGACTGTAGGCTTTGAGTATTGTTTTTCAGGGTGTAATGCATAGTCCAAATTGGTGGCCAAGATACTTAAACCAAGAGGTGGAGGTTGAGTTCCACATGCCATAGGAGTATGTAAACTGACTGAACCTAATGGTTGTGACTGAACCTAATGGTTGTGCCCAAAATGTGCGTATTGATTTGTGGCTCTGTGTGTCTGTTGAACCCTAGGAAGTAACCAAGGAAAGAATGATCTCACTGGTGAAGACAGTAATTCTAGTGAATTAGAAGTCATGGTGACCTCTTGGCCAACCGATTCCCACAGCCAAGAGGTAAACAAATGAAAAACAGTTGGCTGGTGTGGTTGACCATTAAATAGAAATGGTTTCGGGTCAACACCATTGGAGCAGAGAGGAATAGAGATGGAATTCTGATATTTCCCCGGCCTTATCATATTACCACGCCCCATTGCAGAAGCTTTACGAAGAATATACTCTTCAGAAACAGGACTGAGATCCTTGAGAAATGAAGTAGTGGGTTACTGCATGAGAGAAGACCACTGATAGGTTGTGCTCTGGCAAAACACAGGGGAAATGTGCATTGCATGCTGGCTTGGTGACCTCATGTATATTATTAGCTCTGGATTTATTTCCCTTGAGACAAGAGAGAACTGCATTTTCTTGCTTGTTGGAAGAAAGGGTTTGGAACTGAGAGGAATGGGGCTAGGAGCAAAGGCCTCACAGCTTTCACATCTTCTTCTGATTAAAACTTTGACTGGGTCTCCATCTCCATCAGCTCTGCTCTTCTTTGGGCTGTAGTTTACATACTCCTGTGGCATGTGTTGGAGGACATATGGCCATCTGCTGGGCATTTATTCCACTTGAAGGGTTGGGGAAAATAACATTGTTTCTATATAGGGGCCAAAACTACCATATGGAACAGAATGCAACATGTGTGTGATTTTTAAAGGAGAAAAGAAGAACTTTCAGATAATAGCTTGTAAGAGGTGACTTTAGACATCAGATCTTCCCCTGGTTTCCTTGCATTATACCCGTAGGCTGGCTACCATTTGGAGAAGACTGCAGGTGCCGTATGGGCCCAGTGTGCCGCTGCTTCCTTCTATTGGCTTCTCTCCTGTTCTCTACCACATTCCTTCAGCTTAGGTCACAGCCAACCACCTGATCACTCCATTTCCCCAAACATGCCTATTGTGGTTTACATCCCCCAATGTCTCATGTGTTTGGAAGTTGATTAGATAGTTGGGTGCTCTACACACCAGTGGATCCACCCATGAATGAGTTCAGTATGGCAATGTACTGTCAGGAGCTGGGGTCCGATGCCACGGGTAAAATAATTAGTTAGAAGATATTATCTGAGATGCCTCCAGAACCCTGGGTTCCTAAGTAACCAAACCAAAGTCCAACTTGGTGGGAACAGTGAAAAGAAACTTCAGCTTCACCAACCAGAGACTGCTAACTAACCTCTAACTACAGATTTTCCACATTAACCAATCAACTTTTTTCTCCCTCTTGATACTGTGAACACCTTATAAAAGTTTTCCCCCTGACCCTCCATGGTAGGGCACTGAACCACTTCTGGTTTGGTGTTGCCCAATTTATGAGTTGCTGAATGCCCCAATAAGCTCCTTTAAAGTTTTAATGTGGCTAACTTTATCTTTTAACACCACAGTGAAGAATTAGACAGTAGCTAAAACAGTAAGAGCAGATATTTCTTAAAGAAACTACTGCAATAACAGAAAGGAGACCTCAGCATGGAGGTGGCCTTCATTTTGAGTACAATAAGAAGAGATGGAGAGCTAGAGTCAGGTAGCAGGTTGAAGGACACTGCATGGAGAATTAGTAAGCAGAAACACCAGAACCGAGGGAAGATCTTTGCTAACTTCACAAGACTCTTGCACAGGTCAGGCCAGGTGATTGGTATTAAAGTTGGGGACAGCAGAGGATGAAGAATTTGTGTAGACATTGAGGAAGCAAGGGTAGTGAATTTTCTCTAAATTGATTTTTGAGATTCTTGTTATAACTAAATTCTACAAGGAGAGACACTAAAGCCCAAGGTTGAGACCTAGTTCACAAGAATTATATGAACTTGACCCAAGTTTGGTCAAGGAAACATGGCCACTACCACCTCCCCCAAAGTCAAGTTTAAGTTAATAGCATTTTCCAATCCCTCCTTTGCAGTACCTGCCACCTGATCTGTTCTTACAGTGCTTTGTAAGGGATGGTCTGCATGTTATTGCATATGGGACAACTTTCCCCATGGGGCTCAGAGAGAAGAGAACCTGAAATCTGTCTTCAGATGTGTGTGCTGAGTGGATGGACAGGTGAACGGGCTCTTGGGACCCTGGGCCTTAGTGACGCCTCCGGAAGTGCTGGCTATGCTGGCTGGGCCGGTGCTGGGGATTCTGGTCCTATATACAGCTGCCCTACTTAAATTATTTGCTCTTTATTTTTTCTAGGCCCCAAAGATCTCCAGGCACAATAACCTCTTCGCCTGTATGAGATTTGCAAGTCATCAATTTCTGATCATGGCCCATTTCTTTTGTCAGAGGGAGAAAGTGATTCCCTCCAGTCTTCTGAATTTACAAAGAAAAGCTGTCCAGATGTGTCTGGTCTACCTCTCGCTGCTCCCCTCCCCTCCCGTGCCCCTAATTTTGCCTCCAAATGAAATTCATTCCTGGCAGAAGGGAGAGGGGAGGATTAGGGAGTCCACATGCAGATTCTTTCAAGCTTTAGGGGAGGGCAGATGGTTCCAGTCAGCGTTTTCTTTACTTGCAGATTTTGTTGCTTAAGGCGAAACACAGGCTGTGGATACCAAGGCTGGCTCACCATGCACCCCTGGGGTGGAGTGGCCTTTTTAGGCTAGGTCATCGCAGGTAGGAAGCAGCTTGGCTGTTGCTGGTGTTACAGTCATGATATACTCTAGGGTTTACATTAAAAGAGTTGTACCAGGTCACCTGTCTGGCCTGGGTTAATGCTCCTTATAATGAGTTGTATTCTGAAATGCTGCAATCCTTCAGGCTCAGTGAGCTTGGGAGAGTCAGCAGAGGCGTTCTAGAAGAGTTAGGCTTTGGTTTTGCTTTAAAAAATGGGGCTCATTTATTGGGAAGGACAGAATATGATGCAACAATTTGGTAAACTAACTTCTAGCGAATAAATATTTGTTGAATGTGCCAGACCCATGTGTTAATGGATCTGTCTCCCAACAGAAAGTGAGTCACTTGCAGATGGGGATTCTGTAAATGAAAGGGTTCAGTGCCTTAATGATTTGGTGCCTCTCTGCCAAGCACTGTGCCTCTTCAGCACACAGGAGACAGAAATGTGGATTCTGAAGTCAAGCTCGGAGCCTGGCAGTTACAGTGTTGTAGAAGAGTGTGTACAAAATTCAGAGTGGCACAGAAAAGGAAGCACTCAGTTCTGTCCAGTGGGGTCAGGAACATTCCACAGAAAATCTGAGTCTGAACTGAGTTTTGAAAGAAAAATAGGATTTCTTTGGCTGAATGGGACATTCAGCTACTGTATTCTGTCACAATAGAAGTGCAATGGGGAGAGGTGTTTTAGGTTTAGAATAGCACAAAGACTCATGGATGAAGAAGCATGTGCGTTTGGATAAAGCTATAAGTTCTTTGCATTTTCAGGTGTTCACTGGACAGTTATTTATTAAGCACCTACTGTGTGGCAGGAACTGCCCTGGCACTTGGTGTGGAGGAATGGCAGAGGCAGATGAAATTCCTTGTTGCATTAGGTGGCTGTGGTGGCCAGGGCAACACCCCACAGACTGTATGGTTTGGATGAGCCTCCTTAAAGTTCTGGAGGCCAGGAGCCTGAGATCAGGGTGTTGGCAGGATTGGCATCTTCCGAGGTCTCTCCACTTGGCTTTGACATGGCAGTCTTCTCCTTGTCTTCACGTGATCTGTCTTCTTCTTATAAGTTTACTAGCCACATTGGATTAGGATCCACCCCAAAGTCTTCATTTTAACTTTATGACCTCTTTTAAGATCCTGTCTCCAAATACGATCACATTAAGGGGTACTGAGGGTTAGGACTTCAACTTAAGAATTTTAGGAGGGTCCGTTTCAGCCCATAAAACTAGCAAAGGTTCACACTGTTGTGATGATGTGTGTGTATGCAAGAAATAAGTACACCAGTGAACAAACTTGATCCTTTTAGATAATGGTAAACACTATGAGGAAAACAAGATGAAAACAATGGCACAGAACCTGACCACTGAGTAAAGTTTGTTGGAACACCTTTCACGGCTGAGATTTGTGTTTGTTGTTGGAGAATAAAATGTCCAATTATACATGATTGATACTCATCCTAAAAAGGCCACAGGCTGGTAGAGGAAACCTATTAGCACCCAGGAAATACATGAGGAGCCCCCACGGTGGAAATGAGTGGTCAGTGAGCAATCCTAGGACTGTTTCAGCTGAGCAGGGGGAGGCAGCAGTGGTGCCTGGCTCTGGGCATTGTGCAGGCAGGATCAGGGACAACCTGCGAAGGAAAATTCATTTTCCTCTGGGTCCTGGAAACGAACTTTTCTTGCCACTAGAGAGTATTCAGAATAAAACATTCTCTGATCACGGTAGCCCGGGCACCATGCCTCACATCTCATCCTTTCCCTGAGCCCAGGACCAGGTGGGCACAGAGGCTCAGCTCAGAGAGCCTGGGAGCGTGCAGTGCTTGAGCTTCTACTTCACTCTGCTTTCTGGAAGACCCGGTCTGATTCAGCTGGTACTGGGTGATTTAGGTTCAAGTCCGAGCTCTGCTTGACTTGCTGTGTCATTCAGATAATTAGTTCCTCTTTTCTGGGCCTCAGTTCCTACCTCAAAGTGAGGAGCTAGAACTATGGGATCTCACAGTGCCTTCTCAGTCTTCATGTTCTCTGTTCCTGAGGATTCGCCTAAAAGACCTTTGTAAGTTCCCTGCTGAACAGTGAGCTGCAAGCGCCTTCCAGCTCACTCATATCATCCCCCTGCCACATCATTCTTAATGAATCTCGGTTTCCTGGGCAATTTTTATTTAAAAGAAAAAGGGAAGACAGGGGAAAGCAAGTTTGGAAACTCATAGACTCTATGCCCCAAGGAGATTTTCCTAGAACATTGTTTTAATGGTGGTGGGGGGCTTACTTTGCAAGGAAATTCAGTTGTTCCAAAATGGCCTTTGAAACCAAAGACTGTGGAAAAGTTTAAGGAAAAGCACAAAGTGATTGGGGCTAAATAGTTCCATATGAGTTACTGGATATAATATTCCTCCTTGTACTACTCAATTCTGGGTGAAAGCAGAGACTGCATGCTTGGTGTGTGCTAACAGATGTGTGTTTAGGTTTAATGGGATTTTTAGAAGGGTCACGAATTCCCCTAAACAGTACTTATTCCACTCTGCTCTCTGAAGGTCACAAGAAGCCACCTAAAATTCCACCTCCTTTATGTTCCCAGGCTTTAGAGGTTTGTTCTCTGCTAAGTAATTTGGAGAAGTCAGCAATAGTAATGATGATATTAGCAATAACATAATCTATACTGTATATTGACTGTGTGATGCGTGAACTCATTCAGGTTTCACCAAATGAGAAGCTCAGTAGCTTGCCAAAGAGATGTAGTGCTAGAGGTGAGGCAGGACCTCAGGGCTGTTAGGCCCCAAAGTCTGTGATCTGGTTGATATGTGAATAGGGAGGGAGACCGTGACTTGGCTTCAGTCTGCACCAGGAGCCACTTAGACCACTTCCAGTATCAGTGTCCGACAAATTGTTTATTTCTTTGAGTGGTAGAGTTAAACAGCTACAATGGGCAGGCCTTAGGGTGGCAAAGAGAGGTCAAACAGAGCTCCTCATTTTTCAGAGCTGACACTGAATGAAGGAGATGAGGGACACCGCGACTGTCACAGACAATCACACAAAAGACAGGGGCAAGAGGTCAGGAAGAAGTACAAGGGGTATCGACCGGCAAAACCCTGGCTCTGGGGTTATGTCATGGTTAGAGGTCTCGCTGTATTGTTTCCCAGCCATGTGACTTTGGGCAAGTTCATTAACCTGCTTGAACCTTAGCTTCGAGAAAAATCCATCACCTGCATAGGACTATGTGTGTTGTCCAAGATGCAGCAAATGGAAATATATGAGACAGAAACACATTTAAATTAATGCAATTATAAGATGATGAGTTATTTCTTTACACATTTGTTTCTATGTAGGAGAACAAAAATACACATAAAAATAACAGGAAATATTTATGAATGCTAGAGTTGGCAGCAGAATTGATGATTTTTGAGGGAGAGTTCTTTACTGTTTAGGAAAAGTACTTCAACAGGACTCTAGTTTTGGGAAGGGTTGGCCAGAAGCTAGTCCAGAAGCAGAAGCAGAGACAGATGGCAGCATGCTTAACTGTTGTGCATAATCAATTAAAAGGTGCTTCTCTCTGTCTACCAAGCAAATCACAGCATTGTCTGTGGCAGAGAGTGGCCAGTTGTTCAGCAAATTTACTTCCTTTTACTCTTGGATACAACTTAACCTAGATTTCCCAGTCTTTGCAGCATGAGTGCAATCATTTATGCCAGCCAATGGAAAGTGCCACTTACATACTTGCAGGCGCGGTTTATAACACACCGTCTACACCTGGCTCCCGTTCTTTTCTTATGTGCTAAGTGTTGACGCCCAGGGCAAAGTGGTGGACACAGAGAAAATGGCAGACCTTCTGTGAGCCTGGGTCCCTGTGATGGTGTGGAGCAGAGCTCCGTAGGCCCCCATCCGCCACGGACTGGACTCGACAGGTAGAATAATACCCTGCTGGGGCTGAAGACAGAAGACCCTTGTGCAGAAGTCAGTGCCATCCTATATCGATATTTTTTAAAGATGTTGTAGTACCTTGAAGTCCTTCAGAGCTTGAGCAGCTGGTTAGTGTCTCTGGTTTGAAGAATTACAGGAAGGCCATTGTCTCCATGAGTGAAGATCAAGGAGGATGCCGCGAGGGGTCGTGGTGCCTGTTCAAGTTCATCTGCTCCTGGGTGTTATAAACACTGCTCTTCTTGGGATGGAGATTTCCTTAATGGTTGCTTGAAAGAATTAATGAAATAAAAATCTAAGGGCTTCATTTAGACTGTTGCCTCAGAGTAAACGAGTTTATTTATCCCTAGTTCCTGAGCTGGGGCCTATCAGCACAGCCTGCATGGGCTCCTGGAAGTGTGTGACCCTGGTCTCCTTCACACATCTGGCTCCTTGCTTCCTATTCAGAGGTGGGATTGGGCTGGTAGGGCAGATTACGGTATCCTATAAAAAACAAGGCATCCCACAGGATGTGTGGTTCTCAACATCACATAAGGTGAACACGGGCATTAACACACTGGTGTGAATGAGTTCATCTGAAATGGGTGGGGGAAGATACTCTAAACCTTCAGCAGCATCTTGTGTAGATCTACTGCGTGCCAGCATGCTAGGTGGTAAGATTCGTCAAGTTACTAAATCACTACAGTGACACAGTGGGGTGGGATTCTGAGTATTCCATGTCAGGCAGGTAGAAAAATCAATATTCAGAAAGGTAAGGACAATAACATAGGTGGGGATAAGTCCGGGTTGCTATAATTCCAGAGCTGTGTGCTTGCTCACTGCACCATAAGAGACAGAAAACGTAACTGGAGATGTTTTATCTTGGAGATGAGGAAGAAAAGACGCAGGGGATGACATTGCTGCCTGTCCTCAAATCCCTGGGAAACAGATGCAACCAACATGGCTAGGGGGGCTGCAGCACCGAGAGCAACCTGGAAGGCACACGGCTGATGAACGGCAGAGCCAGAATTGGAGCTAGGGGCTCTTGGAGATTTATTTTGCACTCATAAAAGAGAAAACAAAAACAGTTTCACAGAGCTCTCAGGAAGATTTAGTAAAGCAACATTTGGGGACCATGCAGGCCTGACACATGGGAAGCAATCAGCTCCAAGGCCAGCTGCCATGACGTGTCTCATGCCTCCCAGACCTGGTGGCTCTGTACACTCAGCCAGTGGCAGAGACAAAAATCTCAGCTCAGAGGCTTAGCTGGCCTGACGCGGTAACTGCTGTATCTGGGGCATTCACAAGTCCTTGGCGACATCCTGGTGCAGAGGTGATGGTCAGGGCCACAGGACTACATCCTGCCTCTCTGGCATGGGGCTATCTATGACTAGGAGAGGAGAAGAACAAGAGTCCACAGGACAAGAGAACAGGATTCCAGGAGCGTCTGCTCAGGCTGGAGATGATGTAGGGGCTTGGAGTAGGGGTGGTGAATCCTGCCAGGCGTCAACCTGGGCTACCTGGGCTGTCTTTGTAGGGTGACCTAGGAGACCCCCTTGTCGCCTCCCAAAGGAGATCACACCTCCAGTGCTGATGCAGGCTATTTGGCCCCTATCTCGCCTTCCAGCCTATTGGCTGCCATGGGAGGGCAGCAGGCCCGGACCCATTCGGCATCTCACATCAGCTAGGGGCGGTAAGGCACCAGTGCACCCTTCAATTCCCTTGCCTTGTAGGGCTTAACAGAAAGGGCCTGGGCTTTGGAGCCCGACAGCTCTGGTATTAAGCCCTGTCAGGACTTGCCTGTAGAAGAGGGAGGTAGCTTGGAGGGGCGGTGCAGACATTCAGTGCTGCACCTGAAGCAACCAGACTTGACAGTCAGTAAATCTTCGCAGTTGTAACTGTTTTAACTATAATACGAATTCTTATTTAAAACTAAAATTGTCAGTATTACAAACACCGCATTAAACTTCAAAACTTTGCAATGTCACTATGGAAACAAATCCAGCTGCCATCCCTGAGGCCGAGGTACAGGAATGCAACGTGAGAGGCAGGCACTGCTGTGTGACATTCTCCCAGGAGCCCCCTCCGCAGCCTGGCTGCCGTGTAGGAGGTTCGGGAAAGAGTATAGATATGTGGGTGCTTTGCCCCCAGCCTCAGTCCTGTGGAGCAAGTCAGACTGTGACAGACCACAGCAGCTCTAGCTTTGACCGCTCTGTGAAACTTCCCTGCTGCATCTAGTTTTACCCGGTGAGTACCTCTCAGTACTGAGCCCTCACCTGAACATCAGGGTGACCCAGGACTCCTTTCTTGAGCCCCTGGGCTGGGTGCGACTGATCCCTCTCACTCGTCTCACAGCGTTCTTGTTACTTTCCCTATGTTTTGTTCACTTGTCTCCTCCTAGAAAGCGCTCCGGGAGGAGAGAGAATCGGCTTGTGTTGTTTACTGCCCTATTTTTAATACTTGCTCACCGTCTGGGCCCTGGGTAGTGTTCAGTAAGCAGCAATCAAAAGAGAACATCTTGGTTCTGTTCCCTGTGCTGTTCCTGCTTAACCGAGTGACTCTGGAAAAGTCAGTCTTCTGCTTTGAACTATAGTTTCTTCACTGCTGAAAGAAGGATAATCTCCACTGGGCTGTCCAGCTCTGCTGTCCTGGTACCTGTTTCCTGCTATCTGCAGCTCGTGCCCTGGCCCACCCAGCATGAATCATGCCTCAAGAACGCCAGGAACTCACTCACTCCAAGGGTTCCACATTCTCCGGGGAAACTTTCGCTCTTCAAATATATCTCTGATGTGGTCCTTGGCAGCATCAGCATCCCCTGGGCTCATTTGGGTTGGGTCACTGGAAGGGGGCAGGCCAGGTCAGCACTGAGAGCTCTACCTCCTTTCTGGGTTCCTGGCAGCCTTGGCCCTGTGCCTTCCCGAAAGGGGCTGCGGCAGAGGGCAGGGTCTGCCAAGCTTGCATGAAACACGCTGTGACGCTGACGCAGCTGAGGGCAGGGGAGGCTGTGACTCAGTGTTTGTGAAGTGTTAGCTTTCGGGTGAGTAACGCCAGGCTGGTGCTGAGCGTCTGCGGAAGCAATGAGGCAAGTTCATCGCACTTGGAGGCATGAGGTCCAGATCACTTCCCCCCACAGCCCTGACTTCCTAGCTGTGTTCTCATTAACATTCAGCTTAGCCTCTCCGAGCCGCAGCTCCTTTGTCTGTAAAATGTCCATGTTTGCAGCCAAACTTGGCACTCCCTAAAAAGATTTAGAAGTGTGGAGGGAACATGTTTTCCATGGGATATTTGCTGTGTGTTGGATACTCTACATCTGCCATCCAGCCTAACCCTCAGGAGAGTTCTGCGCGCTCTGGAGGTGAAGTGAGACTCTGCCTCAGCTCAGGCGTTCTCTATCCCAGCACGTCCCCAGTTGTGTGCTGGAACACTTCCTTCTGTTTGTGAGGTCAGTAGGTTCAGTGGTCAAACCCTGTTTTAATCCCATGTGTCCCTTCAAGCAGCAGGTCCAGCACAACGCTTGCTACAGTAACAGGTGCCTTTTGGGGTCCAGTGGTATCAGGTCATCAGGATTTTAAGCACAAGGTGTGAGTCCCTCCAGATCTCTCATTTGGTTCCCAGTGACTTGGACATCGGCTCCCCAATACTCCAGAGTTGGAAAAGGTAACTTCTCATATAAGACACTGAAGGTCATAAGGCCTGGAAAGGGTCATCCCAGCTGGGGTCTTCTTCTCTACCTCCATGTCATGAACAATTTCTGCCTTTACATCTTGCCTTGAAATGATCAAGCCTGCCAGTCTAATTGATGAGGTATTTTTATATTATAAATTAGTGGCTAACTAGGAAATCATCACTTCTTCGTGAAAGAACTCCAAGAAATCTAAGTGCTAGCAGGACTTTGGTGGCCTAAGCATATAGCCCGTGGCCTTCGGAAATAGTAAAATGATGTATGGACTGTTCTTCCTCAGTGCCAGGTTGCCAGGCTGGGATGCTACCTGTCCCTGCAGAAGTGGTGTGTGTGCTCTGAGTGGGGCCCTTCTTCTGAGTGTTTGCTCTCAGAGCTCCTGTATAGGAATCAAGGACACAGACAGGAGCGAATCTCTATGACTCGATCCTCTCATCCTTGGTTCTGTGGGTTCTGCTCACGTGGCACACTGGTGACGTCTTTTCATCAGGACGCACAATGGCTCAGCCGGCAGAAAGCCCAGTTGCCCTGTGGCTATTTCAGGCTCTTTCATGCCTGTGGCAAAAGGGCCAAACAGGAGCACACTGTGCTTTCTAGGGTGATGAATCCTGACTGTCAACGGCAAAAGAAATTGCTGACGGAACTGGGCACGAGGAAGGATAAATGGAACTCAGAAGTTCCTCTGTGTATTGTCTACCTTTAAAATTTTTATTAGTTTAGAATTTAAATAAGGAAGAGATCTGTCTCCATACTGGTAAGACCATCGATGGCTCAGATCCTTCAGCAGTGAAAGTCTGGTTTGCTTACCCCATGAGGTCAAGCTCTCTGACATGCTTTTGTGCTGGCCGAGAGCAGACCAAGCTCCTTGCTTCAGTCTGTCTCTGTCGACTACTCTAACTGTGGCTTTACAGTGTGCCAGAGGTGTCCAGCTTTGGTGCAGAAGTGGTCCGGCTAGGGTGAGGGTGGCAAGGGCTGGTGCCACCTGTGACCAGAAACCTGTTGCAGCCACAGGTTTCTCCGCTGGCCAGGCTTTTGAGCAACCTCAGCTTGTCTTCAAGCCCTTCCTGTTTCTTCACAATCAGTGTCTCTTCTGCTTAATTGGCCAGGCTCTTCTTGCAATTCTTGCAACAACAAACACACAAGTTGAAATAACAGTAATAATAACACTGATAAACAAAGTCCTTTATTGAGCACCTACTGTGTGCCATACACTACGTTATATACCATTGCATTTTTCTGTTTCCTCCTTTGAACTATCCATAAGTTTGGGGTTTTTTTTTTTTACTTCCTTTGCATTGTTTTGTAGTAGAAGAGGTAACTGAGAGTTATAAGAATCTAAAATTTGTTCAGCAAATAGGGACTATGTATCTGTAAAGCTTAAAAGACAGAAAAAAACTCAAGTCACTAAAGATTGTATATGCATAAAGAGTGAAGAAAGAACAATATTAGTTTAGGTTTTTTATTGTGAGAAAATTTAAAACGTGTCCAACAGAGATAATATAATGAACGTTTGTATACCAACCGAGTTTCTGCCAATCACCAATGTACACGCTAGTTTACACTTTATAACTATTCTGTTTTATTTACAACTACCTTATTTGTTTAAATATGTAGGACCTGAGTATTTTGACTGAATTTTCTTGAGCAGTACGAGGTTTAAGAGTTTGGAATCTGAGTCACCTCTATTTTTTTTTGGTCTTTTTGAGACAGGGTCTCCCTGTGGAGCTCAGACTGGCCTTAGGCTCACTTTGTAGCCCAGGCTGGTCTCAAACTCACAATGATCCTCCTCCTCAGCCTCCCCAGTGCTGGGATTACAGGCATACGCCACCATGCCTGGCATGAGTCACCTTTATAGATGAAGGCAGTATTAATGAAATTTATATTAAGTTCTCCAACTATATAAATAAAATGTGTATGTCAAAATATCATTAAAAATTAAAAGGCAAGGCTGGGCATGGTGGCACATGCCTGTAATCCCAGCCCTTGGGAGGCTGAGGCAGGAGGATCGCTGCAAGTTTGAGGCCAGTCTGGCTACTAAGTAAGTTCAAGGTCAGCCTGAACTGTATAGTGAAACCTTGCCTCAAAAAAAAAAAAAAGGAAAGAAAGAAAAAGACAGGCAATGATCCATGAAATTTATTTGTTGCAAGTATCACACTTAAAGTATTTTTATTTTATAAAAAGATAATGCAGTAATAAAGAAACCATGAAATGCAAGAGAAATTTCAAAGCAGTGAACATTCAGTTCCTAGAAAAAGACAATGCCCATCAAGGTGACTAGTAATCAAAACAATGAAAATCCACAAAGGCTATTTTCACCTTTGAAATGAAAGATTTTAAAAATGAATATTCATATTCTGCTGATGGGAAGATAATTCCATGTACCCTATTGGAAAGTGATTTGGCAAAATGTTCTGTGGACTTAAGTTTATGTCTTTTGATTCATAAATTCTGGGAAGAGCATTTTCTCCAGCAGGAAATTATGAGAAGCACAGAAATAGTTCTATACAAAGAATTCCATGATAAAATGGCTTATAAAGGCAAAAACATCCGAGAAAAATCATAAAGCCTAACAATAAGAGAATGGTTGTGTGAATTATGGTGTATAGGGAGAGTAATTTAGTACTATTTTCTTTGGAAAACGGTCATCTATGCAAAGCATGGTCTTATTTATGTAAATTTATCTTTTCACATGCAGAGAGACGTTGGAGAGGGTTGCTGTCTTTGGATTGTGGGATTATAGGTGTCTGTTGTTTCGTCTTTTTTTTTGAGACAGGGTCTCACTGTGTAGTGAAGAATGGTCTTGAGTTCACTCTGTAGCCCAGGCTGGCCTCGAATTCACAGCGATCCTCCTGCCTCAGCCTCCCCAGAGCTGGGATCACAGGCGTGCGCCACCATGCCTGGCTGTAGTTTCTTCTTTAATCTGTTCTGTAATTTCTCCTTTTTTCCTGAGGAACTATATTCTCCTTTAGACTCAGAAAAACAATTGATTTAAGATAATGTTCTCTGGGCAGGGGATATAGCTCAGCAGCCCAAGCACCTGCCTGATAAGTGCGAGGTCCTGAGTTTGATTCCTGATACTAGGAAAAAAAAAAAAAGATAATGCTCTCCAGCAAAAACCTTTGTAACTGTCACTGTGAACCACGTGAGCTGGGTAAATGGCTGCTTATCACTAATATAAGTCACCATTATTCAGTACTCAGTATGTGTAATCACACTGATAATAGCAGTTGCTGAGTAATTACTATGTGCGAGTCATTTAGTGAAACATTTTAATTTATAGTATCAATTGGTGCCTGCCTCGTCGACTTATAGTGAGGACTGTAATCCTTCCCATTGCACAGATGAGAAAACCAAGACTCCTAATGGGCAAGTGACTTGCTGGAGGTCCAAATCTTAACTGAGGGGGCAAGGACTTGAACTGGGCTCATTTGACTTGCTGGCCCTGTTCTGTCTGGAGTTCACTGGCCAGTGCACCTCCCGCAGGGGTGACAAGATCTCTCTCAAGGGACAGCCCTTCCAGAGTGCGCCCAGAGGTCATGGCCTCGGTCCTCATTGCTGAGTCCAGCCCCACTCACAGAATCAGCTGGGGGTCCGAGGGCCAGTTTGAAAACTAAAGTCCAATTTTCAATCAGGAAAACAGGCTTTTCTCATTTCCTTCAGTGGAAAGAGGAGAGGCCGCAAGACAGCTGTGGGGCTTTCTGCTGAGCTTTCCTGAGAGACAGCCTCTGTTCCCCATTGTGTCTCCTCCAGGCTTCACCCCAGCCCTGCAGAGCAGCTCTGTCAGGCCACAGCCAGCCCCTGCCTCCAGGCCGGCCATGACTGTGCTACCCCCCAAGCACCTGCTCCCAGAGGCCATCTTACTGTCTTCATTTGCCCAGTTCCTAAGAGTGGCGTGTAGGTTGGACCACTTTGTCTTCTAGATGTGACCGGCTTGCGCCTTGCTGGGTAGTGGTAAGGATCAACCGTAGACGTGGAGAGAATTTGTCATTCAGTTGACTCTATAAGATGGCCTCACACTAGCTTCAGGCCCACGAGTACCTCATTCGCTGGCCTGGTGCCCTGCACAGCCGTCTTCCACGAGCAGTTGTGTGGGTGGGTGGCAGGCTCTGCGAAGGAGCAGCTCTCATCAAACCTGAGCCGTGACACCCCACAACCCTGTCCTCTGGACCCTTGGTCTGTGCATCTGATTGCAAAGGGTGTGGGCCACCTGGTCTCTGGGGTCCCCTACAGCTCTGACATTCTGTGCTTGGGCCTAAATACTGCAGCAAGCTGGGATTTAAGGAGGGGAATGATCTTCGCAGGCTGTGTTTCAGTGACCTGAGGTGTTTCTTGCTCTGCCTCCTACAGTTGTCTGTCTGGACCTCTCTTATCCTCTAACCCCCAAATCCTGCAGTCGGCAACATCTGTCAGGGGTCCTGGGTGCCAGGATGACTCTTACTGTAAGCATGGCCCCAGGAAGCCCTGGAGACGGGAGCCTGTGATGTGCCTGTCACACACTCAGAGGCCAGGGGCCTGGGCACAGAGGGCTCTGATTCCATGGCGGACCAGTTCCGTGACTGTTCAGGGTGACTCAACTGACTGTCACATGCAGTTTACAAACTCCAGAGGACAGAGAGCGCCATGGTGACAGGGATGGGAAATTCTTCTGTAGATGTATTTTTATCCCAAGAAGGAAAGGTTTGAGGTGGCTAACACAAATGCAAAGATCAGGAAAAATAAAAGCATGAAAATGAAATAAGAAATCAGGGTGGAAGATGGAGGGGAGAAAAGACTTCTTTTCTCACACACTGCAAGGTTCTAGGCTGATGCCTCTATTACAAAGTCAGATTAACACAAGCAAATAGTACTCACTTCATTTATTTTATTTTATTTATTTATTTATTTTTTAATTTTAGAAACATAAAAGTACAAAAACATATTGACAGACACCCATTATCATAGAAAATAGTACAATCACAACTAATCTATAGACAAGGAGATATGGTCTCAACAGTAGTTGTTGCTTTATCCATTGATATCTTCGAATTGTAGATGTATGGACCCATATACAGACATGCAAATTTAGTCAGACAGTTGATCC
>PVLD010009888.1:0-74054 GCA_004027595.1 Dinomys branickii | reverse complement strand
TCTGACTAAATTTGCATGTCTGTGTATGGGTCCATACATCTACAATTCGAAGATATCAATGGATAAAGCAACAACTACTGTTGAGACCATATCACCTTGTCTATAGATTAGTTGTGATTGTACTATTTTCTATGATAATGGGTGTCTGTTTGTCAATATGTTTTTGTACTTTTATGTTTCTAAAATAAAAAAAAAAAAGCTAAAAAGACTTTGAAGAAAATAAAGTATAATTTCATAGGGAAAAAAATCACTAATAATACCAATGCATTAACTAGACCCATTGACTAATTAGTCTTTCAATATGTTTTTAAAAAAGAGATTTAAAAAGGAAAAACAGTCAAAAGGTATATAAAACACATACCTTACCATGACTGCCAGAATATTTATCAGTAAAGTAGTTCTAGTATAAGTTAAGTTCAATGTGTGCCATTTTATGGTATTTAAAGTTTGATATCTGTCTCAATTTTTAGGCATTCGATTTTACCATGAATGTTTCACTGTCCTCTTTACCTGCCAAAGCAACTTGAAACTACAAATTTATCTATACTATTAATCTGGTTCCTTTTATTTCCCCCCTATCAAACTTAAAATAATTAAAATATACACCCTACCCTTAATGCAGAGTATTCTCCATCCATCTCTTGGATATCTGCACAGAGATACATAAACTGCAAAATAGAATATAACCCTCCCAATTCGCAGCAGACAGAATGACCACTAATGTTGAAGACATGCATAATTTAAATATATGCAGCTCACATTTGCATTAAATAAATAAATCCTGAGAAATGCAGTGCATGATTTTTCGGCCACAGAGAGGAGCCTATTTTAATGGGAACTGAGAAAGAGTAGAGAATAATTGAGATGTAAGTGGCTTCTTGTGCTGAAGTATGATAATTTTACAGCTGTTTCACACACTGGTGTTTTGATAATGGCATTTGGAAGAAAGAGTTCTATATGTCACTCAGTGAATTTAAACAAATGGCCTTGCAGTGCACTATTCTATAAATTATAGAAGTAAAATCCAAAGCATCTTAATGAAACAAGCTGAACTAACAAGGTGTGAGATACACTGGTACATTGCCCAAAGGTATGAATATTCTATCCCTCATTAGTATATTTATGTATATAATGATTCATCTTTGATTGTATATCATACCACATGTTTCACACTGGCTAATAATTAACTTACATTGGGGAATGTAACCCAGTGTGACAGCATGGAGCTGCTAAGGGTGTGTTGGGAAGATATGGTAATGATTTTCTCAGTTGTTGGAAGAAAAAAGAATATGGCAAGAATGAGAAGACTCTGATAAGCACCAAACAGCACTGTTGCCTTTAGGAAGAAATAAGATGAATAATTAATCAATGACACCAATGAATGTATTTAGCTGTGCACAGTGAAGCGAGGTACACAAGCTGTTTGTTCTTTCTGCACTACTGGGGCTCACAATCTCCAGATTTGGTCCCCAGCTTTTCTACAAGCTATTTGAAAACAGACATGCATTTTTTTCCCTAACATAGTAATAGATAAATATTGAAAAGTGTTGTTGCCTGAATTTGCAGAGACTTTATCCAAGGTGGGAGATCCTTCCATTAAAAGATAAGTCATCAAGAAGGCACACTGTACTTATTTTTTTTTTTTTCCGGGACCGGGGATCGAACTCAGGGCCTTAGTGCTTAGCGGCAAGCACTTACCCCACTGAGCTGTACCTCCAGCCCAGGCACACTGTACTTCTAAAGATTATCAGTCCCATGATGAATTTGGGCCTTGCAAAATAACTTCCTTGGTTCTCTGTAGTTTTTCAGTGTCCTCTTTCAGTAATCTGTTTCTGTTTCCTCTGGATGACAAGAAGTGACAGTAATAAGAAGAACTGAAAAATACCCTCCAGAGACAACAGAGCCATTGCTGTAACCTGTGGGATACAAACTATCCCATTCTGTATGTATGCTCTCCAATTCTGCTGTCTCTAATGTGGATCTTGAAGACCTATTGAAGTCCTAACCCCAGCTATCTGTGAGTATGACCTTCTTTAGAAATATCCTTGCAATTATGATCAGGTTAGGGTAGGATCATTACAGTGGATCCTGATCCATTTTGAGCAGTTTTCTCATGAGAGAAGAGACACATGCACATGGGAAAACTCTGACCTTGGGGTTTTACAAACCAAGGAATGCCAAGCATGGCTACAAGCACCAGAGGCAAGGAGAAAGGCACACGCAAATACTCCCATATTCCCTTTAGAGAGAAGCGCCCTTGAGTTGAGGCATCTAGCCTCCAGAACTACCAGAGGATACATTTGCATTGTTCAAAGCTACCTAATTTTTGTTATTTTGTCACTGCAGCCCTGGAAAATGAATACACTGAATTTCCAGCGTGAGGAGTAGTGAGCCCACCAAGACGAAATAATATTGAGTGCTATGGGTGTAGGCTGGGCCTGGAAACACCCCAGTGCATCTGCTAACAAAAGGCCACACTGAGTGATTGCCAGATGTGCGGGAGGTGCAGGCTGACCTGTCTTGTCAGCCAGAGCTGGTCTCCACTTACTTTCTGGGCACGATGACTAACGGGACCCTTTTCACTTTTTTTTTCTCCCAGTTTGGAGCTGGATGGGGTGGTGCACACCTATAATTGCAGCATTTAGGAGGCCGAGGCAGGAGAATTGCTGGTAGTTTGAGGTCACCTTAGGCTACAAAAGTCAGTTCATAGCCTGCACGAACTACAAAGTGAGAACATACCTCAAAACAAAACAAAATAACTCCCAGTTTGGACGCTAGGTTAAGACCACTCTCCCTATGCGCACACTGCTAAACACTTAACTAAACAGCAATGCTTTACCACTAATCTTCAGTATTTTTGCATAAAAAATGATTTCCAGAATAAAAATCACTACAGAGAATGGAAGGTTTCAGATTCCAAGGGTCTGAGTCATGCTAGGCTTCATTCACTTTGGGACCCACAAATTCATGGCTATTTTACCTGAGTCTGCAGGAAACAAAGTTCCAGATCGTTCCAACAGATTGGAGTCAAGAGAGCTAGTCACACCCATGTGGGCAAGTGGTGAAGGGAACAGCAACAAAATCTGAATAGGACGTTAGGAGTGTGGGCCACATAATCACGCAGTTCTTCCCTGGGACTCGGCAGTGAGAACTCCTGAAGAGTCCAAGACGTGGTCTTTCTCTCTTGCTTTCTCACAAGGCCTGCTTGACTGAATAAATATATCTGTACCCTCAGCTTTATCCCTTGAAAAATGAGGCTTTCAGTTTTCTTGCTGTATGTTGATTAATTAAGGAATGCTGAGGAAATCCCCTGAACAGTTTGAGAACTCCTCATAAGAGCCATGCACAGAGTTAAAGCAGTGAGTGTCAGAAGGGCAGATTAATTTCATTTTTTTGTTTTAGACGCTACAGACTTCCTATATTACCATGCCATTTTCTCGGTAAATAGTGAAAAATGACTTTACAGTGTCTACAACCTTTGTTCATCCTTTGTTTGTCTTATCCATATACTGTATTGTTCAGAAATAACACAATGGGCTTTGCTTTCTTCTAGTAACCAGTTTTAGCCTGGATTCTGGCATCTGAAGATGAGGTTTACAGATTTTTTTCTCTAATTGTGACTGTTCATCTAATGCCTCTAGAGGACAGCAGGGGATGTGGCTGACAGCTACAAGCAGATTGAAAGCTCTTGGTATGGGGAAATGTGGTCTTTTCCTAGATGTTTGTAGATGTAGAAGTATGATTGCTAGTGCAGTGAGCGGCACTGCTCCCGCGTCTTCCTACCATGCCCAGTGAATAGCAACGGGGCTGCAGTGGCATAATTTTTATCCATACATTTGTTTATTCCACTTAAAGCTTGAAACTATACTTGTTCACATTTTTATCTCCAGTTATTTCCCATATATTGGCTAGTAATTAACCATATATTGGCTGAAAATCTGAACAGTGGGCTGGGGATATAGCTCAGTGGTACAAAAGCCTGCCTGCCAAGTGCAAGGTCCTGAGTTTGATTTTAGCCAGTGAATTATGTAATGGCTTTGTCATGTTTCAACTTGACTGGCATGTTTCAACTTGAGTTATGTTTTCAAGATTTCCTTTTTCTGAATTTCCTTCTGATAGTGATTCATGTGAGGCATTTTCCTATGAGATTTAGAGGACAGATGCCAATCAGTAGCTGAATGCCTTTCTAACGGTGGGAGTTTAGGACAAGGTCATCAGTTGCTGGGTCACAAACACTGATGTTCACATGCTGGCTTCCTCCTTGGTGTGAGAGAACAAACAGGACTGGAGCCATGTCACCTGCCCCTGGCCCCTCTTTGAGTTTCTCCAACTCATACGCCATATGCATATTTAGCTTCACAGTGAAGGATGTTCTGTACCACACTTTCAAGGTGCAGCATTGAAAACTGAAGCTGGGTCCAGGCTGACTTTGGGAATTCCAGCTGTGCCTGTGGATTCTGGCCTGTCCTTATTTTCCCTCACTCTACATCCATCTTGCCTTCTGACCACCATCTACCCATCCTGTGGACTCTCAGCCCAAGCATCACATGCATGCAAAGACTGTGGCCTTACTAAACTTGCATAGGTCCCCAAATTGTGTGTCAGGTCAAATCTCTGTAACAAATTCCTCTACATGCTCCCCTGTTATGCATGCAAACATGCAAATAATATAATAATTTGACTTTTCTCATTGATGCAGCTAGTCTAGGGGACTTTGGAGGTAAGGTGCTTAAGTGTATTTCTGTATGTGTAAGTGCACGCATGCATGTGACTGAGGCAAAAGCACTACTGTCAGGGTAATATTAGTTATTGAGACAATCATCTGTTTGAAACACTCACGTATTTAACACAATAATTTTTTTCTCACTTCACAAAATCTATTGTGTAGATTCCTGTTTGTTGAAGAAAGACACTTTGTTTTTGATACTTATCTAGACATCCAAACTGAGGATATCTGCCACTCTAAAGTGGTTTTTGAGATCTTCCTAGGCACAAGTATTCAACCAGGAGACAGCATAAGATAGAAGACAAAATATACCCACCTGCTTCCTACCCTCTAGAGGTGAGAAGTGACACTGTTCTGCTTATTAGCCATTGCAGAAAGCAAGTCCTATCACATCACTTATGAGTATGTGGTTGGGCTGAAAAATGGAATCTTTGATGTGGCAGTTTTGGTCCCAGCTACAGTACATTGTGGAAGAGAAATCCGACAGTTTGGAAGAACAGCTCTCTACCACTTTCTCACAGACTCTTAAGTAAGAGAAATAATCAGGTTGAATAAAGAAAACTCAGTCATCTTTGCTCGTGCGTTTCACCTGGTTCCAAGCTGGTCTGGAAGAAAAGAAGAGACACAGTCCATTTTCAGGGAGCAGGAGCCAGAGCCAGAGGATCTAACCAACTTCGAGATGGTGCGTTCCATTCTACCTCTAGGCAAATGGAAGGCAGAGCAGTTCACACCACTTTAGAAGGCTCCCTGGCCCTTGGAGATGAAGCTAAAAGTAAAATCGCCATTCAGAAATTCACTGCCAAGCATGTCTTGAAGTCAGTTTCTGGATGCAGCACCCACATCACGATTTGTTCCCCTTTCTGTTCTGCATTGGCTATGGTAGCTGCAAGCAGACATCACCAGTCTGGAGGGAGCAGTTATGTACCAGTTTTGGGTACCTTTTTTGTAATGAGCTGGTTGGCTGAGTTTAGTCCCTTTCTCCTTCTGTTCCTCTAGATTTGGCAGTACTTGTGCAGAAACTGAAGTCAAATTTTACATATTTAAATTTTTCTTTGTATTTTTAAAAGATGTGTCCCATTAAGTATTTTGAGTTTCCTAAATAAATTAGTGGTTATATATTTGCAGTATGGAAAGAACAGCATCTAATTAAAAGCTCACATATGTGTATATTTTTCCTCCATTTACTCATTTGTATATAAAATTGTTTTTCATTCCATTTTTCCCTGTTTTGATTGTCTATTTTGGCATTTTCCCTTCTGCTTGTTACACCAGCTGACATTCTGTGATCTAATACAAATTAAAAACTATCAAAAAGGCAAGATTTACTACACTTTTTATAACAAGCTGTATACCACTGAAAATCTCTCTCCTAGGGAAAGAATGATTTAAATTAATAAGATATTATTTTGATGTAAGATCCAGCATACAAGTTAAATTAATCTACTATAAAAGTACTCCTTAATAGCTGTTCTTATAAAATATTTAGTTTTAGATCTCTGTAAGTTCAATATGAGAAGGCAGAGTAAGAAGGCTTTCAAATAACCAAAATAAATTTAGATTTTACTAATAAAAGGATAGAATTCCAATCATGGGAAATGAGGCTTATGATGTAGTCTAAACTTGTGAGTCCTTAAGTCTCACATTTACAAGTAAATGTATTGATTTTCATGTTACTCAGAGATAGCAAAGCAAATGGAAAGAATACCTTCTCTACTCAGACCACTGTTTGAATCCTTTGGCCATGATTTGATATATCAAGATCCTACAAACAAGAGTACTGTAGAAAAGTTCCCTTTGAAGCATTTTAATAAAACCAAGATACTAAGCATCCAAAAGACAGGGAGCTGGGATAGTAAGATAAATTTCAACCATCTCAACTAACTCTAAAGTAAGGGTGCTAAAACAGTGAAAACTTAAAAAATGAAGATAAAAAAGGAAAATTATAAAATTGGGGATGAAAAGGAAACATTGCAGGTATTTATGTATTCAAAGAATAATGTAAATATAAATAACCTTATGCTAATAAATTTAAAAAATTGTCTAAAGAAAATACAGCCTATTATGAAGCATTAGTAAACAAATATTTAATAACAATAAATGTATGTCATAGTCATTTCTTCTTGCTGGGGAAAAATGCCCAATATCTGTAACTTAAAATAGGGTAGGTTGATTTTGCCTTATGGTTTTAGAGGATTCAGTCTTGATTTGGGTAGCTCTAAGGCTGCAAGGTCTTGGTGAAAGGAGTCCAATGTTAGAAAACTGCTCAGTTCATGGTAAACAAGAAGCAGAAAGAGAAGAGACGATCTTGGAAGAAAGATATACCCTTCCGGGTCACACCTCCAGTGACCTGCCTCTAACCAGGCTCCACCTTTCGCCAATACATTCAGCTAGAGATTCATCAGTGCGACAATCCATCACTGAGTACTCCATCCCTATGATCTAATTACCTCCAAAAAGCCTCACCTCTGAACACATGTGGCTTTGGGAGGAATTCTTGATTTAAACCACCATAATATGTAATAAAAAGCCATTCAACAAAGTTCTCAAGTGGCTTTAGCAATCAATTCTACAAAACTTCCAGTAAGGACTACAAAATATACATAAACTCTTCTGGAGAGAAAAGTAAAGGACTATTTTTCAGCTCTATTTATGAGTGCACCAACTTGATACCAAAACTTATAAGAAAAGAGAGAAAAATTGCAAATGCAAAAATCCTAACCAAAATATTAGCAAATGAAATTCAGAAATATGTAAAGAGGATAATATATCACAAAAAATTGGGTTTATTCCCAGAATGAAAGTTTTGCTAACATTAGCAAATCAGTTGACATAATTTAGCATAATGATGAAATAAGGGAGAGAACAAGATGAGAAGCTCATTACACGTGAAAATGTATGTGATAAAATTTCAACACACTTTCTCTATGCACCATTACATAACCAGTGTAATCTTGGTTTTAAGAATATTAATGTTGTTTAAATAAAGAAGTCCTACCGTAGAAACGGTAGGTTGTAGGAAGTCTTGTGAAATTCTCTGTAGTACATGGGTTTGGTGATATATCTACCCTTTGTCATAGCAACAGTGGATTGTTCACACAATGCCACATTCCAGTTGTCCTCCCATCAGACAAAGAAATCTGATGTTTGTCATCTTTGAAGTACTCTGTGTGAGAAGAACTTTTATAACATTACCACTGTCACTTTTGTATTTCTTGAGGTAGGAAGGAAGCAACACATTAATCCACGGGTGCATAAGAGTTTATCTAATGCAGTGGTTAAATCTTTAGAAGTAGAAATTAGGTCTTGAGTGAATGGGCCCTAAGACAGACACACATTTTGTGTGGATTCCCACTCCAAACTCTGTGCATGAAAGCTTCAATCACTTGTATGCTCCTGTGAAGTGGTTGGGCCTTTGGCGAGTGATTAGTTCATGAGGATGGAACCTGCATAAGAGAGATAGGAAGAGATAAGAGCTCTCCTCTCTTTCTCCATGAGGACACTGTGAAGACAGCCATTTGAAAATTAGGAAAAGAACTCTCATGGGAGACTGGCTGTCTGAGCCCCCTGATCACAGCCTCCAAACCTCTGAAGAACAAATTTCTGGTGTTCTGACTCCTCAGTCTATGGTGTTCTGTTACAAAAGCTGGAATGCACTGATACATCACTAAAGCACAACAAGTAGAGAGTTGGGTGTATTCAAATCCCAGAGGCGGGTGGATCCTTTTCTTGGGGACATCAAACTCAACTGATGCCTCAAGAGTGGTCTCTGGCAGCAGGAGAAACAGATGTTTTACTAGAGTGGAGACAACAATGGAGAAACAAGAAAAGAAAATCCAAAAAATTTTAAAACTTGAGATCAACACCTGGAAAAGGACTTTGGAGAACATTTTCACCAAATGTGGGGAAATCAAAGGCCTTAGGGTTGAACTGGCTTTATGATAGCTGCAGAAGAAAATTAAGTTGCTTTGCCCCCAAGCAGAACGCTTTTTCTCATCACATTAAAACAAAATCATTATAGCTTTACATAGTCATATTTTTATACTGATTTGACAGCTGCCCATCTATCCTGCATATACAGAGAATATAATTCCTATTTTAGAAAGAAAATGAAGCCCTGGAAAGAGTGTTTAAATATTTTGGTTACTTTTGCTAGCAAATGCAAAAAAAGGGAGCAATTTGCAGAGGCAGATAAAAATGATAAGTAGAATAATCGTCCTACAATATCTTTCTCTTTTCTCTTAGACATCATGATCCTAATGAACATTTTGACTAACATCCCAATTTCTATTTCACTATATAAGTGTTGGGTGAATATAATAGTTCTGTAATGAATTCTCATTAAATAAGTGAAGGAAAACTATTTGCTTAAAACAAGCCTAATAACCTATTGTATTAGTCAGGACTCTCCAGAGAAGAAAATAAGACTGGATATATATTTAGTCAGGACCTGCCATAGAGCCTGAGGTCTATGTTAGGTCCTGACTAATTGAGGGGAAATATTCCTTGTTAAGATTTTAATCCAGCTTCACAGTGTTATAGTTGTAGAGGTTATCAGCTATTGTAAATTATTCATATCTATCAATTTAAGCTCTTTCATGCTGCCTATAAAGTTACAGTAAGTAAATGTCTCTTCCAAACCACATATTCTTACAGTTTTCTTATAGAAGCACATTGGGAACAGTGGTATATAATGAGCCCAGTTTCACATTCAGTACAGTTTTACCTGATCCCGTTGGAAGTACATCTCTTTTCTTTACTAGGATGTATGATTGATCTTGTCCATGGGCTTTCATCGCTACTCCAAATAGAGGGTAATTAGCTGCATTGAATGATTAATGTTTTGAAGTGGTATACAAGTTTCTATGTTAAATGCTTTGGGGTATTTACAACAGATATAATGTAGACACTTTCCAATCCATATTTAGGAGCTGATAGGTGTCCACTTGATGTTAATTCAATGGCAACAGCAGAACAAAATCGAAAGCGGTGTTTTTAATGTAAAGGAATCCATCAGCTTTACCAAAGCAAGCTGATGAGCCTGTTTGAAACAGCTGATGTGCAATACTTGCTGACTTTTTACCTGGAAACATACTTTTGCTAAGTATCAGGCTGGCTCTGCTGAGCTTTTTAGGGAACCCTAATGTGTTTACCACTGTTTCACCTTTCATTTACAGTCGTGGCTGTAAGCAAGGAGGATACTTGAGCATTAAGGAATTAATGAATGAAGGCAGAAAGGGAGCTAGAGAGGGGGCAGTTTGTGAGCTGTGTACGCTGTGATGACATCGGTCTAATCAGGGATGCCCTGAAGTTTCTTTATGTTAAGAACACCTCCCCACAAAGATTTTTAAGAAAAGAATATTTGGAAGAAGAGAGTAGAAAGTTAGATTTAGAGTTTGTGGTGAAGAAGAAATGAGGAATTTTACCTCTAAATTCATAAAACTTTGCTAGCTTCTTAGAAACATACACTTAACAATTTTAACTAATGAAAGAGTGTTGTAGCGCATAAACTGTAAGGAATATATCAAAGAAAAAGCATGAAGCTGAGATTTAAAAAATCTAGAGTCTATGATAAAATAATCAAAGTATATAAGAAAATATAATAACTGATAAAATATTATGCAGAGCTAGAAAAAAGGAAACGTTAAATTTAAATGATTAATAGTAAATCTTAGAGTTGATGTTTGAACAGATATTATGGAAACCAGTAGTCAGTAGAATGACATTTTAAATTTTGAAAGAAAAATCTTCCAACTTTAATGACTACCAAAACACAGTTTGATAGGAAGAATGAATTATAGTGTTCTATATCACAGCAAAGTGACTATAGCTATAACAATTTTTTTATAAAGAGCCAAAATACAGGAGTTCAAAGATTGCCAGCACAGAGAAATAATGTTCAAGGAGATGGAAAGGGTATTACCCTGTTTCATCACTACACACTGTACACATGTATCAAATTACTACACTCTGCTGCATAAATATATCCCATCATGTGACAATTAAAAAAGAACACTTCCAACTGAAAATTCTATCACAAGTGAAGATATCTTAAAATGAAAGTGACAACCTTTAAGAAATAAAACTTAAGCTAATTCAGTGTTGGAAGATCTGTACTACAGGGAATTTCAAAGAAATGCTTTCGGAGTAAAGAAAAATGATCCTAGATGGAAACACAACCAGAGAAATAGAATTCCAGAGAAGTAAAGAACAGCAGAATGAGAAAAACCATGGGCGGCCTTAAATTATCATTTAAAAGAACAACAACAAAATCTGTGTAGAGGCAAAATATACATCAGCAGTAAGACAAAATTGGGAGTGGTATGAACGCAGGAAAATTTGTAAGTTATCCTCAGAGTTTGAGTGGTAGTAAATTACCAATATAAGAAAGCCAGTGGGAAACTAAGGAAGTGTATTTTTATCTTCACAGTAACCACTAACAGAAAAAATCACGAATGAATACCTAAGGGATAAGAAAGAATATAAACTGAAACAACAACAACAACAATAATAAAAAATACTCAAAGAGGACAAATGAAGAATAATAAAAGAGTATAAAATGGGAGAAAAGTGGAAACAGAGTTGGTCTAAGTGTATCAGTACTTAGGGTACAGGTAGATGAATTACTACCCAAGGCTGGGCAATTCAAGGCATTCTGGGAGAGGGCAATCAGAGATCTGGGGGAAGAAATTGTTTACAGGTAGTTAACAGTATACTAGTCCAGCTTTACAGTTTGTACTAGCTGATTATCAGCCCTACCTGGTTATTCACCATGAATTTTAAGTGTGTAAAGACTTGCTGTTTACCTTTCAAGTTTCCTGTGTACTCTTCTCAAATCGTGTCCCTTTTTTACCCTCCTAAGCGGTACTAATTCTGAATTCTGTGTTTATTATTTTCTTGCTTTACTCTATAGTGCCAAAAAGGTGTCTACGCTTAAATAATATGGTATTTAGTTGTGCTAGTTTTACATTTTTATGGAAATGGAATCTTACAGTATATATTCATCACTAATTATTCCTTTTTGTTCAGTGTTACGTTCCTCACATTTATCTGTGTTTTCACAGACGGCTGCAATGCATTCATTTTCCCCGACACGGAGTAATCCATCGCATGGGGCCGTCCCATACTTCTTCTGTTCTGCTATAGATAGATATTTGTTCATGCCCAAGTGTGTCTTTAGGGCATGGAACCGGGTATGGAATGGTTGAGTTGCATCCAGAGCACAAAATGAACTTTACCAGAAAATGCCAACTTGTTTTCTGAAATGATTATACACTAATAGACATATATAAACGTATTAGATGTTCTATATGCTTGAAAACACATTGTGTAAATCTGATAGGAAAAATGGATGGTGGTAATTTTCATCCATTTCACTACTCACTAATGAGAACTGAGCATCTTTTGCTATGCTTATTTCTGTACTATAGAGGTTTACTCAGCTAATGTCTCCTTGAGTCAATATTCCCACGTTATTTTCGCTTTATATGAGTTCTTTTATTGAATTTATTTTAGATACTTTATTTAAATTCTACATTTTAAATTAAATTGCTTTCTGATTTTGCTCAATGGTTGATATACTAGTTCTTTAGGTATTTATTTTGCATTCAACAAACTGCTGAATTATTATAATTTTAGCACATATCTTTGAACATATTCTTAATCATTTCAAAAAAGTACGCTTTTCCTATGGCATTAAAAAGTCTTTAATGTGTAGAAAAGGTGTTTTTATTTGCTTAGTGGTTATATAGAAAATTCTATTGTGAAGAAATCTTTAACTTTTTAGAGTATCATGGTTTTTTCTTCTTTACACTTAATGTTGTTGGCTGCATTGGTCAATTTTCTGGTATTATGTCACCTTGATAGTCTGGGATAAAAACTAACATTTTTAAGTTAAATGGTGCTACCATCGGGATCCGAAGGGTTCTCCAATGGCTCATGTGCTAAAGTGTGGTTGTCAGTCTGGTTGGGGAGGTGGTAGGACCTTTAGGAGGACAGGTCTGGTAGAAGGAAGTTAGGCCACAGTGGGTGGGTGAGTCAGCTTTCAGTCAGCGGGACAAAATACCAAAGCAAATTAACTTCTAAAGAAAACGACCATTCATCCGGGCTCACGCATTAGAGGCACCAGGCTCGGCGGCCCGCCCTCATTGCTCCGGGCCTGTGTCAGGGCGGAACAGGGCAGTGGGAGCAGCACATGGCCAGGACGCACAGGGACTACAAGGAAGGGACCAGAACCCCAGTATTCTCTTTAAGGACATTTGAAGCCACGAGTGACTTAACTTCCTTCCACTAGGCCACACTGTTAGAGATCTATCCCTCTCACCGTCACCACAAGCTGGAAACCGAACTTTTGACATGTGGGCCTCTGGGGATGTTTAAGACCCAAACCCTTAGGGGAAGGTACCCTTGAAGGTGATATTAGGATCCCAGACAATTTCGCCTTCTCTGACTGTGCTTCCATCTCTCATGAAATGAATAGCTCTGCTCCAACTCACACGCCTGTCATGATGTCCTTCCTGGTCAAAAATCACAGCCAGACAGTCTATGGGCTGAAAGCTCTGAACCTGTGAGACAAAATAAATCTTGCCTCCTGCAAGGTTGGTTTTCTCAGGTTTTTCTCACCGTAATGGAAAGATGAGCAAGATAAATACCTTGGCTTTGTCTGTCTGGGCTGCCGCAACAACATACCATAAACCTCATTGCTTTAGCAGTGATAGAAATTTATTTCTCATGGATCTGGAGGCTGAACAGTCTCAGATCAATAAACCAGCAGATTTGGTATTTGGTGCAGCTCCCATAAAAATTCATACTAGGTGCCTTGTCACTGTCTCTTTACTCGATAGAAAGAAAGACAGGTGTCTCTAAGTCCACTTTTATAAGAATATTGAGCTCTTTCATGACCTAATCACCTACTAAGAGCCCCACCTTCTACCATATCACCTTGTGGGTTAAGATTTCAACGTATGAATTTTGATTTTACACAAACACAAATGTGGCAGCCTGCTCCTGACTCCCCAAATTCATGTCCTGTGTGCTTGCAGGATAAGTTTATTCTGTCCCAGTAGTCTCAAAACTTGTTAATTTATTCCAACATCAACTTTAAAGTTTACAAAATTACACACAAATATCATCTAAATCAGATATGGGGGAGATTCAAAGTACAATTTATCCTAAGGCAAATTGTTTTCCAGCTGTGAATCTGTGACATCATATTATGTGCTTCCAAAATCCCGTGCTGAGATAGGCATCAGATAGATATTCCTATTGCAAAAGGGAGAAATAAGAAAAACAAGTGGCTAAAAGGTCCCAAGTTAGTCTGAAACTAGTAGAGCAACAACATTAAATGTTAAAAGCTCATGAAAAATCCTTTTAGCTTCATGTTTCACCATTTGGATCCACTAGAGAAAAGGCACCTTCTTTCAGACATGCTGGGGAGATTCTACCCTGTGGGTGCAGTGGGTGGCCCTGCCCCCATGGCTTGGGCCAACTGTCCCTCCAATGTTGTTGTGCACTCAGCCACACATCCATGGCTCCCATAGGCTAGAACTGCACACCAGTAGCTTTACTTGTCTGAATTCTCGAGGATGGCTTTCTACTCAAGTTCCGGGTAAATGAGGCCATGCTCCTGCCATGGTTTGTGTAGACTCTGAACAGGCAGAGGAGACAATCCACAGAGCTGGCTGCAGTTGCCACTTTCCCTATGGAGCGGCAATCACCATCCTTATGCCACCCCGGGGCTTACTGAAGTCACACCTATGGCAGCAAACAGAATGTACCAGAAGACAGAGCCTCGAAGCTTGACATCACTGGGTCCCTGGTCCCGTGCACTTTGGGCCTGTGATGGAAGAGCAGCCCCGATGAGCCCTCAAAAACCTTAAATGTCACTCTTTCATGGTCTTGATGAGTATCTCCTGACTTCTACTGAGATGTCTCTAACTTATCAAAGACTCCTTGGCCACACCTTCATTTCTTCTCCCACAGGATTTCTCAGTGTATCCAATTAGAAACACTGAGAGCCTTTTAAAAAGTTTAAGTTCTTTCCCTCTGATTAACAATTCCATCTTTGTCAATTTTCTTTCCTGGAATCTTAGTACAAACACCCAAGAGAATCCAAGCAGCAACTTTGCAAGACCAGCGTTAATCCTTCGCTGAGGTCCCATCATTACCTAATCCTCTCCCAGTAGATTCTGTCTTGAAGGTCCCACCACCTTTCAACATTGTCACATTTTGTGATTAAAGTTAACATTTATTTTTTTGGTGCAACAGGTGGGTAACATTCAAATAACAGCTACCCTCTTGTAATGTAAGCTTGTTCTCCTGTGTGCCTCTACATTCTTCCTCTACACAGTCCCAAAAACTGTTTTATTAGACAATTTTTGCATCAGCACCCCACCCCTGGTACCAAGTTTTTGTTTTATCCTTGTTGGACTCCTATAAAAATACCATCATCTAGGTAGCTTATGAGAAGCAGAAATGTATTCCTTATAGTTGTGGAAGCTATGAGGTACAAGGTCAAGATCCTAGCAGATTCAATGTCTTATGAGGACTCACTTTTGGTTTAGAAATATCACCTTTGTTGTGCCTTCACAAGGTATGGTTTAAATAATTGTTTTCTCCAAAAACTCATGTTGAATTCTAATTTCCATTTTAACATTACTGAGAAATGTGACATTTAATGGGCGATTGGGTTGTTGAGGTCCCACCCTCATGTCTAGGTTTATTGTTTTAGCATAAGGGCTTTTGTGCATAAGTTTTCTGTCTCTAGTTCTCCCACCCTCCTGCTTTCTACCACTGAATGATGCAGGAGGAGGTTCTTAGTGGAGATGTTAATAATTTGATATTGGATTTTCCAAGCTCCACAACTAAAAGCCAATGCAGCTTTGTTATAGCAATAAAAATAGGCAAAGACCAAACATTGATATAGACCAATGTAGCAGATGTGAAACAAATACAAATAAAAATGTGTAAATGACTATGGAACTGGGTAGTGCATAGAAGCTAAAAGAATCTGAAAACACAGACTAGCAAAAGCCTAAATTGCTCTCACTGGAGCATTAAGGGTGGTTCTGATAAGGGCTCAGAAAAAGAAAAATATGGTGGAGAAAACCTGAATATTAAATTATCATGATCATAATGTTGGTAGAAATAAGGACAGTAAAGCCATTCTGATGGGACCTCAGCGGAAATGAGGAATAAAGCTTCTGAACCCAAGGGAAGGCTTCCCTGGATCAGAGGGACAACTTGCCGGAACTGCTAGTGCCCTGTGACTTTACGGACCTTGGAACTTAAGAGTGATGAACTAGGATGTTTGGCAGCAGAATCATCTAAGCAGCAAAGCATTTAAAGTGCTGCATGGCTTCTTTTAACAGCATATAATAAAACACAAGAAGAGAGAAACGACTTAAAGATAGAAGTTATAATTAAAAGGAAAGCAGAATATAAAGATTTGGAATATAGTACTCTCAGCCTGGCCATGTAAAGAATTAAAAAAAAAAAAGAACATGTTAGGGAGAGAATACCAAGGCTGCAGCTAGGAGACTGCGTGATAAGGAGATGAATATGAGCAGAAGGAAGCTGGGTGTTGTTCGTCAAGACTTCAGGAGAATAGCTCCCGAGGCCTTTCACAGATCTTTGAGGCTGGCCCTTCCATCATAGGCCCAAATTAAGACATTAAGGTCGAGGTTTCCGGAGAGGACCCTGAGTCACTCACCCACAGGATCTTGCCGCCTTGTACCACCTTCAGTCCTTGTTATGGAAATTGTGGCCACCTCATCCCAACCATCAGTCTTGTGGGCCTATGTATTGCTTTGAGTCTTCTCAGGAAAGTACAAACTGTGAATCTTGGTGATATATTCTCAGCAAATATTCTGCAGAGGAGCAGAGTAGATGACCTATGCATCGACCATGCATTATCCATCTAGATTTCAGAAGATGTCAAGGACAACCTAGGGGCTAGCGTAGAAGTCTTCTACAGTAATGGAGCCATCAAGAAAGTTCCAGCTAGGGCTGTGTTTAGTGAGACTGTGGGAATGAGGCACCCTAAAGTCCCAGAACTGTAGGGCTACCACCATGTAGTGACAGCCTGGAGTGCTGTGGGACTGAGACTCCAGCCCCTGAGACCTGCTGCCTGGAGTGAGTCCAGCAAAACTGCTGGGGTAGAGCCCAGCCACTACCCAGTGCGCCTAGAGGGAAGGGCATGCAGGCAGGAGAGATTGTTCCAGAAACTTAAGGTTTGCTATTGCTTGCTTTGCTGAGTTGTGCCTCTCTCTTAGGCATCTTTCATAAAAGTACTAATCTCACTTGTGAGAGCTTCACCCTCATATATTACATCACTTCTCCAAAGCATTACCTCTCAATACCAACACCCACAGTTAGGATTTCCATGTATGATTCAGGGACATCAGTATTCAGACCATAATTTAGCTTGATTCATTCGGCCATGAATTTTTGATTCCGTTTCTAAAATTATGTGATATGTAGGATCAGGATTTCAAGGGAAAGGGACTAAAACCTAATGTTTCCTTATCTTATAAGATTCTTGCATATAATAAGGCCTTAATTAACATAGGCTGCTGTTTAAATGTGTCACATGAATTGATTTTATGATTAGACTCTTTCTCTTGTTCTCATAGGGAAGTCTGTAAACTGGACCTCTTTTTCCATCAAGGATATATTTTCTGCAGTTATTTACCATCTTCATTCCACATTTTTCTGTTACCATAGCTATTGTAATTCTAATTAATTAAATTTTAGGCAGTTATTTGTATATAGTCTCTGTCCTTTGCTAGACTATAAGCTTCGTGAGAGTAGAGATACTTTAATGCCCAGATTTTGCTACATTTTCAGTCCCTAGCAGAGTTTCTGGCATACGCTACACTCAATAAATCTTTGCTAAATGAGCATTGATTGATAAAGGTGAGGATATTCTAATGAATTTAAATCATATTATCTGTCTTTCTATCTATCATGCACACCCTGAAAGGATAACTTGTCAATAGTGTTGGGGGTACATACTGATACAATCACTTTGGAAATCTGGTAATGTCTATCCAAGCTGAACATACACATACTTCATTGCCTAGTAATTACACAGTAGAAATGTATACAGCTATTCACCTGTAGACATAGTACAGCATTCACAATAGTCCTAGTCACAACAATCTCAAACTGGAAATCATCCAAATGCCCATTAAAAGCAATGGATAAACAAATAGTGATATCTTCATACAGTGAAGTACTCTACAGTTGGGAATAAATGAACAGTGATATGAAACTGTATGGATAAATGCTATAAACATTTTCTCTGGAGAGTTAAATTATAAATCAGCACATAATGAATCACAGAGGAATATGAAAGCCATCTTCAGGTAGTAGGATGAGTCTAGAGCCATGAGATTTAACTGGACTTTGATGTGTTCAGGATACAGGGGTTTAGTCAGCTAGGAAAGTGGAGAACTGGTCAATCACAGGACAAAATGAAGCAGTGGCCACAGATCACCTTGGATGTGGCACGTCAGGTACCACGTATTGTAGCCAAAGGAGTAAAGGTATGTGACATGACATTCTCACTTCTGAAGGTGAAACTATTAAATTGACAACATGCTTTTAGATTTCAGAATCTTGTGACATTGTTATTAACAAGACTGAGCGTCTCCAAATGGAATATGTGCATGAATTCATTATTTCTTAACCATGTATTCACACTGAAGAGTTCAGAATAGTCCACCCTGGCATATTGATTACTTGGAGCTACAAGAAACTGAAAACCTGCTAACACAGAAAATGCTCTTCAATGCCCCCCCATCACCCAAAATAAATGAACCTCCTTGAAAGGAGAAGTTTATATTTGTAAGGGACATTTTCATTAGTAATATATCAATGCCAAGAAGAGAGCTACTCCGAGACAACTCCTATCACCCGACTTTTAGCTGCTAACAAGGCAACATATATTCACCATGCATTTCCTCCCCTCCCCCTCCTACCATTTGTCTATGCTGCCCTCCCAAAGTCCCAGATCTCTATATCGTTCCACAGCTCAGAGTGGTATATATGTTGTAACCCTTTGACCTTTCCTCTGAGACCTACGTTGTTGTACGTCTCCCATATGCAAGTAATTAAACTTGTTAACCTCCTGTTAATCTGGTTTTTTGTCAGATTAGTTTGTAGACCAAACAGAGAACATAGCAGGGTAGAGGAAAGCAGTGCCCCCCACTCCCAACGCCCAGCTTGTAGAGAGCTAGAGATGGATAGATGAGAGCCGCTTTGCCTTGAGAAGCCAACGATCTGACAAGGAAGACAGAACAGAGGAGCGCAACAGGGAACATCCGGCGCCTGAGTCAAACGCAGACTCCTGTGGGAGCTCTGGAAACGGTCTCTGATCTGTGTGTTTGAATTAAGGGAAAGCTGGCTGCAGGGGTGATATTAAGATGCTGACAACATCTTAGTATTTGAAATTCTAATCTACTGGACTAAGGGTGAGGTCTTTGGTCCTGGCAAGTGTACTAGAGTAAAAATCACTTAGCTGAGGCAGGGTTGGACCTTGGAGGCCAGCCTGGGCAATTTAGCAAGATCCTGTTTCAAAACCAAACAAACAAACAAACAACCAAACCAAAGGTTGGGGCAGGTAACTTAGTGGGAAGACTCTGGGCTCCCTTCTCAACGCCACCACCCCACCTGAAAGTCACTTCGGGGAATTTCTTGGCTCTTGGCCACACCATAGGTCTGGGGGTGACATATTGGTAGCAGTGTAGGTAGCAGTGTGATATGATGTGGATGAAACAGGAATCAGAGAAAGGAGATAAATCAAAAGCCAGCGGCCTCTTATGTTTCTTCCCTGACCAGTTTCTGACATGTCTTGTTTGTGCTGGTGGAGCTATTGTCAAGATTACTGAAACTAGCATATCAAGTTCCTTACAAATCCTAAAAATCAGTTCACTTGTCAGTTACATTTATTACCTTCTCAAAAGGGTTATGTCTTTGCTCGCTAAAATATTCATGGTATGTTTATTCTAATTGACTAACGTAATTCAGCAAGCATTTTCTTAGTATATCTGAATGTCTCACTTTACTAGCCAGAAGAACACAGGGATGAAAATCACCTCCTAAAAGGGCTTATATACCTGTCCAATGGAAGGTGTGACCCAGCCTGTATAATTTAGAGCATGGCAATGGTAGCAGAAAGAGCTTTAGTGTGCCCCCTGCAAAATTTCCATCAGCATCTCTAAGTTACCCAAATGAGCATCCAATTTAAGAAAGTCAGTGTATTTTTTAAGTAACCACAACTGAAAGACAATTACATTTGTCTCAAACACCACTTCTAACAAAGGCAGGTGTAGTGGTCCTTCCTCTTTCCATGCTGCTGGTTTGATATTAGAGTCTGAGAAACTAGGAGCAGGCAGAATCATAGCAGAAAAGACACACTGTCTTATTACATGCACAGGGGCATAACAGGAGAGTGAATACCAACACCCCAGTGTGACTGAAAAGGTTCTTTATGCTCTTCATAGAGGAAGGGAAGTGAGGCACGCAGTGCTGTCAGTGTGATGTGTGATTTTCAGTCTCTTCTAGGATATGAGTGGGATGTTTCTTGGCTGATAACAGCTGGGCCAGAGTGGAAGGCAAATGCCTCCCCTCTCACTCTTCGGATAGATACAGAAATTTCAGAGAGAAGCCCTCTCCTACTCTGGCGGCCCCCAGGTGTTCTCAGTTGAAAGTCCAAAGTGGTATATCTTGGGGTATCGTTTTCTAAACCCCAACACCTCTCCTTTCCTAGCTATGTATTGCTTTTAGACCCAGCACAGAATGGTGGCAACAACAGTAAATGTACAAGAGGACAAGCGGCCTGAGGACTCCTGGCAGAAGTTATCTCTGAATGTGGCTTCAAGGATAAAGAAAGATGTGCGTACTGTCAGTAGGTAGAACGGACAGTCTACACCTCTCTCTCTGCAGCAGGAGGACTAGGGAGAGGCTGTCATCCAGAAAGACAGAAAAATCAGAGCACAGATCTACTGTGCACAATGCTGAGATGTTTGTACTTCTTCTTTGTACACAGGAGGGAAACATCTAGTGGTAATAATTAGCAATAATCTAAAGAAGAACATTTTGGCGGCCATGGAGATTACATTGGCAGGAAGGCAGTGGAGAAAGGGGAATCAGTCAAGCCAAGCAAGAGAAAGTCACATTTAGACTGTTTCTGTGAAGTCATTTCGTTTTCTAATGCCTGAAACACCTGGAGGTAAACCC
This sequence comes from Dinomys branickii, assembly GCA_004027595.1. Lineage (NCBI taxonomy): Eukaryota > Metazoa > Chordata > Mammalia > Rodentia > Dinomyidae > Dinomys > Dinomys branickii. The sequence continues at coordinate 53,089 of PVLD010009888.1, read as the reverse complement.
AAGCTTGTCCTGTGCTGGTGCCTAAGACACAGAGTGTTCCACGTTACAGTTTCTTCTTACCATAATAGTTATTTTAGAGCTGTTTGTACCTCAGTAAAAACCAGTTGGTGGTGTTGCATCTTTGCAGAAATCTTAAAAGTTGTCACATACATTCCCAATTTGGCAAAAGCAAAAGTTGAGCCCATCTTACTGGATTTGTTTTTTCAAGTCAGTGTAGCTGTTTGATGATGAGAAGTAGATCTTGTGCTCTTTTATGATGGATCATAAAAACAACCACTCATTTAATAAGATAATGCAGCCAGGGCCTTGGCTTCTTCAGTGGTTAATGAATGTGTCAGGATTCTTTCCAAATCAGCAACTCTGAATAGGAGACAAACAACGATGTTTAAACAATGAAGAACTTTGAATAAGAAATTAATGAGGTGAAGAATTGATGCTTTTAAGCTAAAAGAATCTAATAACCACCTCCAGAATCAAGCAATTTCTATTTAAAATGATTTTTTTCTGATTGAAGGGAAAGAGATTTTTTTGATACAATTTGTATGTCCAAATTTAAGTGTACCCTACCCTCCACCCAACTCTCTCTCATTCTCTCTCTCCCTTTCTTTCCCCCCCCTCTCACACACAAACACACACACACACACACACACACACACACACACACACACCCCACCTAGGGGCTCACAGAAGCCAATTTCCAGATAAAGAAGATGTAGTGTGTGTTCCAGAATTATTGACCACAGCAAAACCCAGCCCACTTCAAGCAATTTCTCATGTTTAATCTTCATTTCTCAAGCCTCCGTCCTAGACATAAGCAATATTTCCTGTTTATGCAATTTAATTCTTTCAGAACCTTGCAGAGTGATGTAAGCAGTCCCTCAGCTCTCTGGTTTTTATTAAGCCTGAACATTAAACATCTCATCATGGACTAGTCTTAGTCTATATGTATACATTGGAGACTTGTTCACTAGTTATCCTTAATTACAGTTCTTTCACAGTTTCTAAGAACTCAAAAGACAAAGTGAAGAGACTAGTTCAAACTTACTCTGTACAAATCAAATATAATAAAAATAAATCATAAAGCTTCTCATGCATAGGTGTGTGAAAACATTAGGCTGCTTACACCAGCAGGAAAGAAGGGGGGGAGGGGAAAGGGGGAGGGAAGAGGAGGAGAGCGGGAGGGAGGGGAGGGGAAGTGATGGGGCTGCCCCAGGAATTTATTAACTGTTAAGTACTTAAGTGGTGAAGTCCTGATAGGTCTATATCCATCAAAATCATTTCTTACTTCAAAGCAAAAGCATAAGCATAAAACAGATTTATTGGAATAAAGCACATACATTAAGTCCTCTAGCTGCAAGGACCTGAGTTGGGAGCTTGCACAGGTGGACTGTGCCATATATCACAACCTTCCCATCTCTACATTTATCTCTCATTTCTTTTTTAAATTTTTTATTCATTTTGAAGATTAAAGAGAGAAAACATATTAACAAACACACAAACATTTACAAAATAACACACAAACAATACCAGCAAGACAAAATGTCAGATAAGGCATCTTTTATTTCTAAACCCATGATAGATAGTTATCAAAATACCAAGTTTTCTGTCCTCTGACTTCACACTTAATTTACTGTGTTCAATAATGTGTTAGTTGTTCCCGAGATTAAAAACTTGCAGTGCCACACAAACTGCACTGACTAATATGTTATTTTAATCATTTAATTATCAACTATTTGGTAATGGACACATTTTAGAATATTTTCACATATCAAAGTTGGGTATTATTCTCAAATCATCTCCGTCAGTGCCTCATCTTGACTCTCCACTCACTATGATGAATTTTTGTCTAAAGATTTACTGTCATCAAATACAAATGGGTACCCACCATACTTGTGGTTATGTGGGATTCGCACTGCAAAACTCAGCATGTCACCCTCATGGACTGTAGTGAATGCCCCTGATGCCTTCATTGACAGGGAAAAGTGGAAAAATGGTCCTCAACCCTGTGCATCCTGATGGTTGAAACTCAGTGAGTAGGAGAGGTATCAATAGTGGAAGTTGACTGGTCCATGAACAGAAAGGGAAATAGAAGTAAATATTTGAGTACTGACCACCCTGAGCAACTATGTTTGAGCCCACTGAACTCTTCAGATAATAGTATGTTTTCCTCAGTTTTAGGTTGTGCTTAGTACACATTGGGAACACTGTTTTTCTTCCTTTTAATTATCTTCAAAGGCTTAGTTTGGGAAACATTTTGAGAACCCAGTGTGCAATATAATGGACAGTAGTCTGGTTAAATTTAACTGATGCTTATTAATTATGGAGCAAACTCTAATGAGATTTACCTGACAATGAAGTATTTTGTCTTCAGCTTTCAAATGTAAGGCTCATTATTCATGGTAGTCCAGAGAAGAGCACAGAGGGAATGCCTTGGAATCCAAGCTACAGCCCCACTGGGTGAAACTTACCTTGGGAGCATTTCAGGGGCTGATCCTCAGCTTTACAGGAACAAAACTTAGACTTTTGTGAGTTCTATGTATGAGTGGATTCATATACTTCAATACTTACTTATACTAGTTGGTAGCAACCGTCAGGTTGACCAGTAAATACACGTTGGCAAAGCCATACGTACTTGCCCTGTAGGCAGACTATATCAAATATGCTTTATCTAAAGGCTGTTTGGCACACAGTGGCTCAGGTCAAAGAGGATTAATATATGGCTTGATGAAAATAGCACATTTCTGTTAAGTGCACTTTCATATGGACTGAACCCTGACTTTGCCTGTTTGGGAAGTGCATGAACCACTACTGGTATTAGAATTTTGTTTTTCACCCTCAAAGAATGCATCTATTTAGATAGCACAATACAACTAAGTAGGCCTCAACTTTGCAAGTTCCAACTCTAATTTCCTATGCACCAAATAAGATACGCAAGAAGGACCTCTAGTGCTCAGAGGGCCTGCCAACCTCTTCTGAGATGTTCCATACACCCCGGAGCATTTTTGTACCATATGCTGTTGCTACCTTGGTTGCAGCTGCTCAGGTCAGGGAGAATTGGGCTTGCAACTCAAAAGCAGAGATTTCTCTTTGGCCAGAGATCCATGAAGTAGCTTGATATGAGACGCTTGTCCAGAAGGATGCTTAGATAAGAGGTGCATCAGTGACTTGGCCGGCCTCATTAGACCTGCACATGTGGTGCATTTGGAGAAGTCTGGCAGTGAGGTCAACAGAAGCAAATAGTGCCTTACAAGGAAGCAGAAGAAGGAATCCAAGGAACAGGATGTCATGAGTTCCTTAAAGAAGAAACCAAGTTAAAGGTAGAGCAAGCTGAGTCCACAATGGTAAGAAAGAAAGAAGCAGAAAAGCAGAATGGTAAATTCGTGGTAATAGCAAAGCTTGTAGGATTGTTACAGTTTAGAACCAGAATGTCCCCAGAGATTCTCCTGTGTGTGGGAGATGATTTGGTCATGGTGGTAGTGTTATACTCTGTCAGTGGATTCACCTAGTAATGAGCTCAGTAGCTGATGTGTTGCTAGCAGGCTGGGCCTGGTGGGAAGAGGGGGTTCCAGGGTGGGCAACCTGGAAGCCTGCATCTCCTCAAGGCTTCTCCCTTCACTCTCTGTTCCTTGGCTGCGAAGGATACATAGAAAACAAGCCTCTCATCCTTTAAACTGTGGGTAAGAATAGTCTGACCCAGTAATGAGAAAAGTGGCAAATGCAAGGACTAAACAAAGGAAACATAATGAGAATATGCTGGATCACACCTCCAACTAATGCTTCTCTTAAGTCTGGAGTGGGTGTCTAAACTTTGTGAAAATCTCTTCTCTCCTTTACTTACCTGTGATTCCTTATAAAAACTGTCCATTACTTGAGGTAACCTAAGTGGTTCATTGCTTTTAACCTTCTTAAAAGAGTCTAATTAATACTTCTGTTACTATCACTTGACCACATTTACAGAAGTGTCACAGTCACCTCTGTATCACCTGACAAAGCTTCCTCCTGCAGCTAATCAGTAGCACCTGGGGAGTTTACATGTCAAGCTATTCAAGATAAAATAATATCCACAGTCTCTGGTGGCACCTAACTGCTGCCCTGGTGTACTAAGTCATGTAGAGACAGAAGCCATGTAGCTTTTCTCTTATCTGTTCAGTTCATAAACCAGTTATGAAGTCCAGAATATGTCTGCTACATATTAATTTTAATCTTGCCCTTTAAAGTACGAGGGAAAGACTGTTTTCTGTTACTCAAAATCATAACTTTAAAGAGTGACCTCTACTTGAGGTAATGTAACCTTGCTGTAACCATTAGTCATTTGAGCCAAATGAAGCAGAGATTGATGATGGGTGCAGTCAGTCTTCCAAGCAAAATGCAGCGGGCTGTTTACCCTTAAATTTAGACACCATCACCTGATTATTCATGCATTTATAGCAACAAAACTGCACTTAAGCATTGCCACACTTTTAATCATATGACTGCTATACAGAAGTACCTGTGTCTTACTCTTTTTCACTGAATGTGACATCCAAATTCCAGAGTGGGAAACACACTTGGAAAACATGGACAAAGAGCAAGAAGTATCAGATGAATAAATTGAGATGAGGACTCATGATTTTAGTTGCTGTAATTTTTCATCACAATAGAAATAAAACCAAGGTAGACTGTGACGGTCGTCTCTTTACAGCATCTTCGAGCTGCACCGTTCTCCCCTTTGTTGTGTCGCACTCCTGTTCCCGATCTGTGTAAATATTGGGCTTTAGTATCGCTTCAAGTCGAAGTTATAGTCTGAGATGCAAAGGCTACAGTGACACTAATTCAATCACAATGTTGAGAAACCCAGTGGAATGGAGGAATCACTCCAGGGAGAAGGACTGAAAGTTACATGTGAGGTGGATTTGGGGCAAGAGGATACCAGGCTGCTATAGCTCAGAGCTGCGGGACTGCCTTTCTGCTCACATGCCCCGAATGAGCTTTCTGTGGCTCTGGCCTTGGGTGGAACTGTAGATTCTCCACCAGCAGAGGCTGTGACTGTCCCCAAGCCCAGAGCTATCTCCCCTCCCTCTGGTCAGAGATGGTGGCATTGATGTGCAGCCTGGGTTGGGGGCTGCATTGCAAAAGAAAGGGAAAAGGTTATTCCCAGCCAGGTTATTCCCCCTAACTCAGCAAACTATAGGAAAGACAGGGGTTGGGGAGGATTTTAAAAGTGATAATTTATGAAACAAAACACAGTTCCGCATAAATGGAATGATGGATTTGAGCTCATTAATTTATAAGTGATTCAGTGAATTAACGATGCTAATGAGCAAGAAATATTTGTAAATTTAGAAATACAGAAAAGCTGCCGCCAGCTTTTGAAAGTATATTTATAAGATAAATTTGATGCTACTGCCCTCTTATAAATAGTATTTCCAAATAAAAATAGCATATGGCTGGAGTGATTTGACTTCATGAGTGAGGAAATACAGCTGCAAATAAGACAGCACTGAACGATGTCCGGAACACAGTGTTTTAGCATATAGTTTTCTTCCTACTCCCATATATAATAATAAAAATCTAAGAGAGGATTGCTTATTTGTCATGTATTTCACAGCAGTCTGTATTCCATAGGGAATTCTGCTTCTCCTCAGTTACCAAAATGATGGACAACATTTATTGTTCTTAAAAAAATTTCCTAGAGTTTTAAATCAAATTTCTAAGCTACTTTCTCCCCAAACCAAATCACTCTGACTAAGGAATGAGCGGCCTTCAATGACTATTTCCTACCGCTACCACACAGAAACCAGTGATAATGCCACAAACCCAAGGAATCTATCAAAGTCTCTCTTACATCTGCAGCCCTACGTAAGGACGTTTCGGTCAGCAACAGAGGGGGTGCACAGCATCGGTCCCATCAGATTCCACCACCTACCGACGTCGAGCCAGCTTAGTTTGTGTAAATACACCCTGATGTTCACACATTGGCATAACACATTAGTGACACATTTCTCAGAATGCAGCCCCATTACAAACACATGCGATAAGCCAGTCCTTGCAATGCAAATATGTCTTACATGAGCAGCTACATTAAACGTTTCTGAGATCTACTGAAGGGAAGAGATGTAGTCAGAGGAAGTAGGGTGGAGATGAGAGGGGCAGGGGATGTGGTGGCAGGGTGTGGGGAAGACCTCCCGGCCTCCAGCAGGCATCCTCCATTGCTTTTCTTACTTCTCCCCCTGGGGTTTCTTGGCAGCTCTCATGCCCATGGTGACAGCCCTGCACTTATATCTTATGTTAAACAGTGTGCACCCTGTTCTTTGGGAGCTCCTAGGATGCAGGCTATGGATACCTCTGCAATATTCTTTAACACACAAAAAAAAGCAGAGATAAAATAGATGCCTGGCTTTATGACTGATTATTATCAAATAAATCAGGTGATGCCTCTTTATTGTAAATGAGTCAATAGAAGAAAAACCTTTCTATAGGAGGATCCCTTGAGATCAGTCAGGTTTTCTTTCTTTCTTTTTTTTTGGTTTGAAATAGGGTCTCCTTATGACTTCAGGCTGGCCTCAAGCAAATGCAGTCCTCCTGGATCAGTTTCCTGAGTGCTGGTATTACAGGCACGCACCACCACACCTGGCTTACATATTTTTTGTGGTTGTTTGTTTGTAATGTGTCTGTTGAATGGTGGTGTCAGGCCATTCAAAGCAGCAAAGCACACTTGCTGTTTTAAGCTCTGAGTCATAGTATGGTTTAAACCCAGCGAAGCTGAGACCTAAGTGCTCCTATCTCAGAGTTTAGTGACCATGAAGTTAGTGTAAATTCTCAGGAACGCTTCCCAAATGTCCTTGGTTTGTTCCTATTTTCTTTTCTTATAGATTCCACTGATTCCTGCACTGATCTTTTCAAACACCGAACTCTTCCTTCCGGCTCCCTTCCTTGTCCTATCGCATGCCCCATCTCCCTAAGTTGAGTCAGGGCCAAATCAAAACCATGTGGAAGAGCATTTCAATGGAGGAGGGGGCCTAGGAGAGGTGGGGCTGGGAGGCAAAAGTCCAAGGGAACTGTGTACTGTTTCTTATCCCAAGATGTTACATAACCCCGCTATTTTATAAATACAGCACTAGTACAACAGGGTTTCATACGTGATCAAGAAAGAGAAGAGGAAGAGGTCATGTTAGAAACATGTACCTGGGAAGTAATGAACTCTTTAGATCATATATGCTCATTTATTTAAAATCCCCAAGATACAAAAGTGAATACTGCATTATGAAAGAATCATAATTTAGTTAACTAGTTCCTTTTTCATAGACACTTAAACCCATTCCAGTTTTTTATCACAAATATGTAAAAAATGAATATTCAAAAGTGAATGTTATGGTACATAGAAATTGCCATGCATATGAGATTATATCAGAATGATGGAATCCTGTGAAAAACTGCTGGATGAAAGAGTATATGCATGTAAAATTTTACTTGATATTGCCAAATTGTCCTACTGATAGTTATATCAGTCCACTGAGAAACTTGGGAGCCCACGATTCAGCATGTGGTTTTAAGTTTTAAATAAGACCTTTTCATTTTGCCAATCTAATATGCAAAATGTGGTATCTTTGTTCTGTTTTTATTTGCTTTCTCCTATTATAAGTAAAGTTGAGCACCTTTCTTATATTTAAAAACTCTTTTTGTTTTTTAAAATGTAAATTGCCCTTCCATATTAGCTGTCCATTTTCCTGCTGGATGTTCTTACATTAATTTGTACACATTTATATATTTTAGAAAAAAATTGATTATGATACACCGAAAAATCTCTTTTTCAGTTGGGTGCATTTTTTAACATTGCCTACAGAGCCTTTTGTCACGCTGAATGTATTTTAGAGTAGTCTAATTTATCACAAATTTTTTTATGACTTTAGTGACCTTTTAGGCCTTCTCTGCACTTAAGATTTTCAGATATTTTTCCATGTTTCTTTAAATACTTTTAATTTCATTTTATTTGTATTAACTTTTTTAACATTATAGATTCATCCAACAGATAAGGATCTGACTGATTTCTTCTTTTTCATGGTGTATGTGTGTGTGTGTGTCTATGTGTGTGTGCATGTACACACTGGGGCTTGAACCCAGGGTGTCACATACATTAAACTTGTGCTCTATTATTGAGCCAAGCCCCCATCTCCAATCTATTTTTTCTTATCATTAATTTACCCAATATCATTTATTAACAGATTCCTATCTTTTACTTCTTTGAAATTCTAGCAGTTTCTAATCACAGACTAACAGTATCAGCTGAATGAACGTGGCTGAAATCTGCAGACAAACACCTCCAAACCAGACACCATCTATTTGAAGGTGTTGTTTCCCTAACATTTTTAGATGTTAAAAAATTGATCTGGATCTGAATTCTTACTCATCCATTTACCAGGTATGCAACCCTAGGCAAGTACACTTCTCTGATAATGTACATTTGGATTTGTTGTGAGGATTATGTGGGAGAATGTGGAAAAGTTGGAAAAACATGGTGGTTATCACTAATTTGCTGTTTAATTCTTAGAAGGTTCTATTATAACTCATCTTCTGATTATGAGTAACACTACTACCATTCCTCTCAAACTTATGAAACCTCAAAGAAGGGACCATGATGCCTCAGAGTCTTTTCCGTGGAGATGCTAGAGCAGAGCTAGCTCTGCTCCAAATTTCCTTGGGATGTGTTTACAGGATTCATGTGGTTGAGCTTGGATATAGGTTTGTGGAAACTGCTAAACTTTCTTATTTAAGAACACAAAGTCAGGAACAGATACCTAACTTTTAGAGAAGTAAATAGGTAGGAAGGTGTTCTTGGTTGCTTATTAATTATACCCAAATCATTTGGAAGTAGTGCTCATGATACTGGAAAACTTAAAACAGAGCTGGTGAAATGCTGGTGTTGTCCTATTACACAAATAGGCTAGAAAGAAACTTAATTTCCTGTCTATTTTCAAGTGGCCCTTCAACAAAAACGCCCCAAATATATTTTTTCTCTTCGCAAGTACATCCAAAACAAGAAGTTTGCACATTTTTGGTAACAAATTCTAGGGAGAAATGAACATTAGAATTTCTTCTTTTGGTAATTACAGCCTTCCTGTTTCGGTTTGTCTCTCTCCCTTAGAAATGCAAAATTACTTATTACAATCTGTTATTTCATATTGTGGAAAGTAATTATTAATGGTATCTAGATTGGTTTTATCTTAAATTATAAAAATATAAGTGTCTTTAATATTTTTTCCAAATTTTTAAAAATTATTCAACCAGGGAAAAATAAGGGAATTGGAACCAATTATAATAATAAGACAAAAAGTGAGTCAATCATGGCAAAGAAGACTGAACAATCAGCAGTGATTGATGAGTGTACTTCATGAAGAATTCAGTAATCAGAATTTTTAATTGTTGCTAGAAACTGACTCAATAAAATGTAGCATTTGTGCACCATACCATGGGAAGTGACATGGTGATTAGGTAATGTGATTTGGTGTACTGTAGATTTTAGAATTTAAAAATGTATAGTTGTGACAAAAGGCAAGATGTGTGATTTGTTATTGTGATGATTAATGACAGTTTTCTTTGGAAAAAAATTCAGTGTTAATGGAAAAAAATGACTCAAACAGAGTCACAAAATCATAGAATGCCAACGCTGGAATAAACTTAACAGATGATTCTGTTCTAAGAGACTGCTTGGCACACGAAGAAACTAAGTCAAAGTCATGGAGAAATTTGCCCAAGCCCTGCAGCGTGGTGACGGCTATGTCGGGAGCGTTACCTAGCTCTGACTCAGAGCCTCGTGCTTGTCTAACATCACACGTTTTTTAAAGCACACACTTATTTAAGTGACAGTGGTTTTGCATATATTTTGCACAGATTTCTTTTTTTTTTTTGTCTTCCTTACCATACTTACTACAACTGGTTCTGATAGCGTTTCCTTCTGGCGCACAGGGTGGGTATGCAAACATCATCTCACCCAGGGCTTTTCATTTCAAAATCTTCTGCTCTAAGTGGAGTTTGGATGCAGAACCAGCCTTTCCATTACCTTACATATAGTAGACAATCCATAAACTTCTCTTGACTGGTGTCATAATATTGCCGACTGCCAGCAACAACCAACTTTTCCTATAAAAAATAAATCGGAGACATGAGCCATGCATGCACTGAGCTTGGCATTCTTGTAAAAACCAGAAGCATATGCTCCGTAAACAGCCATGAGTCTGGTTTCCCAAAACAAGTCTTTAAGTTACACTCCTCACATCGATTTGGTATTAACTTTTGACACTGATTTCAGACTACTTTTGCAAAAACGAAGCTTCTTTAGTTAACAGCAGTTTGTACATGACAGGTGGCAGGCCATTTTGTACATTGAAATAACGGAGACAAATACAGTGCTTTTCCTTCCTAGATTTCAGTAAAGCTTCATTTTTCTGCTTGTCTGAAGACTTGAGTCTTTGCAGGCCTGGTGGTGAAGTTGCAGGTGTCAGAGAAGATAACATATATCATTTTGGTAAATGAGGTAGGAATCATCTAGTGGATTTGAGTGGCAGTTCTGATACTGATGAATGACCTGTTCAGAGCAGTTCTCTTGTGTAGTTCTATCTTCTTCCTGATAGACACCCAGACATTCTTTAAAGCAACATCAGCAGTCTCACTAGAAGGAGTGAACAAAGAAGGCTTCTTACTGCTGTCTCCCCGTTACTGTCTCAACCATCTCCAGGTAACTATACTGGGTCCCCAGAGACATCTGTGCTTTGGTTATAAATGGACCTGCTCTCTGTGGAGCTCCAAAGTGGGAATGACTCATCGGGGGCATGCTCCTCTCTGTACCTCGCTGCAGACGCAGCCTATGAATGAGGGACGCGAAGGTGGGAACAAGTTGACTTCCTCCATCCTCTGCCCTCTCTCATATTTTTTTATAGGAGGAAATTGCTTACAGTTGAGTAATTTTGAACTAAAAGTTTGTTGTAATTCAATGCCACTGTAACTTTGCAGTGTGAAATAAAGAAGGGTATAATTTATGTTCCTTTAGAGAGGATTTGATTTGGAATCCATGATTATAAGTTATCTGGCTCTAGGACCTGCCTCCTTTGCCTGGATGATCAGTCATCACTGTGACTCTTAGAAGGGACCCTGGCAGTGTGTTGTTGGATTCCATGTTCAGGTTGGTGATGGTTAAAGACACAGAAGGTATGTTTTTGTCTTTGTCCTGTAAACAAGAAACTTAACTCTTTATGCTTTTCCTAATTTTTCTTCTCTCTCTCTCTCTCTCTCTCTCTCTCTCTCTCTTTCATAAACACACAGAAAACACACACACAGGTGACAAACATAGTCAGCTGGACCCAAGGCAGGACAGCATGGTAGAGAGATCTGGTGGAGGAGACCTACTCACAGCATAGAGAACGGGACTCTGAGTGTCAAGGGAGGAGTGAGGAGGAGAGATGTACCCTCCCAGGTCACATTCACAGTGACCTGCTTCTTCCATCCAGACCTGACCTCCTAAGAGCCAGTCAGCTATCACCCCCAATAATCCAGTTGTCTTTCAAAGGTCCAGCCTATGATTGCATGAGGCATTTGTACAATAACAGGTACAACTATTCCTTCTTACAGAATATCTTTTAATAGCCATAAATCTGCAAATGACTTTTTAGGCAAGATGTCATTTGATACTGATAGAAATCGAGACCCCCACATGGAACCAGACCAGACCTTCTGACATGAGAGAAGTCTTTATTGGGGGAGGGTCAGAGTAGCCGACTACCAGCAGACCAAGGTAACCTCCAGGCTGAGGAAAGCATGGGCCTTTAAGCTCCCTTCTGGCAGGGGTGGGGTGGGGTGAGGAGATGTCCCTGGGCCAGAACAGCCTGAGCCCCGAGCTGCAGGGAGGGGTGTCCAGGCCAGAAGAGCCCAAACAGCAGGAGTTGCCCATGTCAAAATGACCAGAGCAGGTGAATTGCCAGAGAGAATGAGGGCCAAGATAGCTTTTGTGGCCAAAGTGAACTGAAGTGGAACAGGTAAGGGAAGGAGAGAAATATTGAGAGTTACAGTTTTCCCATGAGGGGGCTGGCTGCCTTGTGACTTATCAGATACATGACAAGAAGGTATCAAGGCTTTAGCAGAGCAAGGAAGGGCTAGAAAGTCCAGTTTTGAGGAAAGTCTGACTGCTTGTGGGATGAGCTTATGCACAGTCCAGAAAGCAGGATAACCTTCCTTTCTCACACTGACAAAGGCCAGTGTTCAGGACCTAAGTAATTCTCTTCCAGTGCTCAGTATGGAAGGTGCTGCTGGTAAAAGTTTCCTGGCCACAGTGCACAGTTCTGTAAATGCTACATGATCACATACACATATAGACTCAACCATGTAGCATCTGTAACATAAATATGGCCAGATACATGATCCAAAGGCTATGGGTCTGAGTTTCAGACAATAAACAATTATGCTTCCTATGTCCTTTTCTTTCTTCATTTGAGAAGACAAAGCACATGTGGAAAAGCTCTCTCCCAGATAGCAACTTGCAAGAAAGGAAACTGGCCACGAGGCAAAGAGCTAGAAAGAAAGCGCGCCCTCCCGCCCGCCTCCCGCCTTCACCCCCATCGCCTTGCTTCCTTCCCCTCTCCCTTCCCAGTGTCAAAGGCTCTCCTGCCTGTGCCCCTCTTCTTTTCTGTCTTCCTCACTGATGCCTGGGTCACTGATAGACACACTTCACATCCAGCTTTCAATTTCTGCTCCAAATTCCTTGTCTTTATTGATGCGACAAGGTGTGTAAGTGTTGACAAAATTAATATATCATCTCGGTGTATCTGAGCAGCGTTTGGTGTCTGTTTTGTGTAGCTGCAGTGACAGTGACAGCGCTAACTGCTTGTGAGACTGCCCCGCTTCTTCATTGTTTTAGTCAAGAAATGTGCAGGACCAAACTTCTCGCTGCTAATTGAAGTTGATTTGCTGCTTTTGGTAGTTGGGAGTTAACTTTTTTCTAACTTTTCTGGGGGCTGGGCATGTGCAGAACTCAATTCTAGAGAAGAGCACAACCCTCATCGAGGACCTAGCTCCAAGGTTGTCCTATTTTCTGTCTGTGTAGCTTTTGTAATTTTTTTGCTACATAACATGAGCCTAATTTACTTATTCATAAAAAGGAAATATTGTTAAGGAACTTAAAGCAGGGATGGTGAACCTTTTAGAGACCAAGCACCAAACTGCAACTCCAAACCCACTTAATCATTGCAAAGAGCCAACGCTGCAATTAGACCTGAATAGCGAAGTTTTAGTTTAGAAAAACAACTCAAAGATGAACATCTTTTGTCCCAAAATAAAAACTAGCACATGTTCCATGAGTTCCCCACCACTGATCTAAAGCAAACAGGTGTAACACACAAGATGTACCACAGGAGGAATTTGGAGGAGTTGTCTGAATGGCATCATAGTGACAGTAGGGAGGATGGACTGGAAAACTCAGCCCAGGCTCTGAGAGTGGAAGGAGAGCAGGAATGCGCTCTGGCCACACTGGATGGCTGGTGCTCCCAGGAAGCAGGTCCTCCCATAGGGCTTTCTGCTCTGTGATTATCCATTTCCACTGTTTCCCCTGCTTCTGGTTATGGTTATATCTGATGTTCCCTTCAAACCTCAGTGCACTTGTAGGCAGCGCTTGCAGACGGTGAGTGGTTATGGAAGATCCGTGACTGGCTTGGTGTCAGGGGGTGGGTTATGGCTGGAAGCATCAGGTCGTTTAGGGTCCTACATGGGTGGGTGTGTCTCCCTCCCTGACACCTGCCTTTGTCCCCCACAGCTTCCCTCCACTATGCCCCTCTGCCATCCTGCCCTGCCTGGAACTAAAAAGATGAACAAAAATAAGCTTCACCTCCCTTAAGCTGTAAGTGTTGGCTGTGGTATCTCAGGGACAAGGAAATAACCAAGACACTCCCCTTTTACCCTTCTCTCCCCCTGCTACTTTCTTCGCTTTCTGGTGAATTCTAAATAAGAACTCCTCCCTCATCTTTTCATCTTTATGTTCTCCATCTCACTAGGGATTTTCCAATGTGACTTCTAGTACGTTTTAAAGATGTTTTTCTGCCAGAATTCCTCTCCTCCAGTACAGTGGAGCCCATCTATAGGGTGGTGACATTGTACAGAGGGCAGTGACAGCACTCACCCCCGTGTGTGCACCCCATCGCTCTGCTGCTTCTTGTAGTCTGTTTCCTCACACCTTGAGTCCAGGCTGCCCTTGCATTGGCCATAGAATATGACAGAACTGATACTGTAAGACTTCTTAACCTTTTACTGTCTCCTCTTGGAATGCTGCCCCGAGATCACCATGCTAAGGAGCCCAGAACAGGCACAGAAAAAGAACCAGCTGCCCTGCCTGTATCCCACGCCCATTTCGAGAGGCATGAGCAGGGCCACAGTTGAACTGCCAGGTGACTACAGTGGCACGAACGACCCCAGAAAGTTGCTGAGCCACAGTCGCATGAGCAAGTGAGAAGCAATTTATTTTAAGCAACTCCCTTTTGAGTGGTGTGTTCTGTAGCAATAGGAAACCGAGCCAAGCCTTCTGGTTAAATGTGGTGGTAGAACATTCCCTCGCTTTTGTCGTTAGGTAGAGCTGAGAATTCACCACGGGCAGGTGGCAGTCACCATGCAGGGAGGAAATAACAGCTGAGCGGGTAGGATCCCTGGGTCTGGCCCTCGTGGAACATTTGCTTCCCAGAAATAGAAGCATAATTGGCAGCAGCAGTTTTTTTTTTTTTTTTCACTTACTGGGCAAATATATCTAGCAAAGGTCACGATTTCATTCTTATCTGTAATTTTTAGTGAATATCAAGACTAGTGTATATGCTACTCTTCAATTTGAGGTCTTTCCCTGGGAAAGTTCAAGAATACGGGAACTTTTGACTAGGTTGTCTCATCTGTAAAGACTGAGCACGCTACCTTGAATTAGAAATGAAGGGAAGCGAGCTGCTGTTACAGGTGCTGGAAGGATATGGAAGAGCCAGGAGGTGGATCAGCGAGGAGCCACTCTGACCTGGTGTCACCACAAAGGACCCTAAGTCTGGAACCAAGCACAGCTACCAGCAATGTGATTTGGTGTTATTATAGCGCATGGCACAGAAATGTAAAACCCCAAAGGTGATGTGGTAGTGTGGAAAGGTGCTGTCCTTTTGGAGAACAACAACTCCTGAGGGGGCCTGGTGGACAGAGAGCACATACAGTGACTGGTCTGGAGGGGACTGTGGTACATTGTGGTGTGGGTGATAGAAGGAAAGCCCATGTGCCAGGACCTCTGTTGCTTCAAAAGAGGCTATCAATGAGGGTTAATACAAGAAGCCATTGGAATGTTAATTCGGTGCCATAATTTTGGAGGAGTGCAATGTCCTTGGAGGTCTTCCCAAACAATGTCTGAGGGACACTAGTTTGTAGGCTTTGAGAAATGTACCGTAAGTCTCAGGTTTATGAACAAGCTCCATTCCAGAACATTTGTAAATCAGATTTTCTCCTAAATCTGACAAGGTGACTTATGAACCTTATACACCTTTGACACAAATATACAGTGGATATTGCTTTGTGCTTCCTGGAAGTCCCCCAGTCATCACCACTGCTTTTCCTCCTGCTCCCAGACATCTGACTGAGCCCTGCACTACTGTGCATTGCTGCACTGTACAGTGAGCACACAGCAGCACAGCCGTGACAATGTCTTGTGGACACTTGAGCTACTTCCACGATTTGTTCCCATCTACAACTGTTCTTAATGTGAGGTCTGTTCATCCCAACTCGAATGTTCAGAAGTCAGGGGCTTACCGTGCATAGAAACAATATGCATTGTATTGGTGGTTGGAAAGTCACTTCATCTAACAGCCAACCACAACCGTGGTGTTGGACCCTGTGTGACCAGGAAGGCATTAACATTTATTGTCTGGATTCTGAGAAGCTCTGGCAGGTATTGGGACAGAGGCCGGGAAGCTGGGGCCACAGGACAGTACTGACAAAATTATTTCTCTACCTTAACAAATGGTAGAGTCTACTGTACCAGATGATTGTCAACCCTGTAGCAAAGAGTAAGTTCACAGCCTCCAATAAATTTTCCGCGTTTTATTTCCTCTTTTAGCATCAAAACTAGAAACATTAATGAAAAATTTTGCCATTGACTATTGTAGTAGTTCTTGTCATTATTTTCCAATGGCTCCTCTAGTGCCCAGTGATTGTCTCCATGGCAACCGCTTATGATTTTACAAATCTCAGATTGAGAAGAGGTAGGAAGGAACAGGAGTAAAGGTAGAATCTTTACAAGCCAAGATTTTCTTTTAAACATGAAAGAAAACTTCTAACAAAAGCACAGATCCTTAGCATCCCAACGTATAGTCATATCCAGAGGGTCTGTGTACCCGTTTAGGACCTAGACAAAGGAAATGTACAGCTTGATCAACCAAATACTGTTCATTGCACATCCACTGTGCATTTAGCACTTTGCTGGGTGCTCACAGAGTTACAAAGAAAAGCCAAGCTCTAAAAACTCGCCCCAATTACATGGGAAACCGAAAGGCGCATCAAAGAGATAGCTGAATCACTGCACCAAGACAAAGGCAGCGGAGGAGCAGGTTGAAGAGCGAATCAACAAAGCTAAGCTGAAGAAGGAAGAAAAATTAGAGTTGTGACTGGATCAAACTTAGCTTCTGGATCTGAGTACTTTGGGTTTAATTTAAGCCAATCACCCCTCTCTTTCTTTAAGACACAGCACAGCCATTGCTGTCATGCAGCACAGTGACTGTTAGAAGCCCAAGATTTCCAAGTCACTCTCCCTCCTCCTAGGATCCACACTACTGAGGATATTACCTAACTTCAATTTCTACCCCACTGCACATTGTCAAACCAGTCCACATATTATGGCTGCCTCGAAGGCCCGTGTCCTAGGTGGGACTTTGAGGAGGACTGAATGTTGGGGGCGTGATAATCATCAGTGGGTTAGCCCGCTCATGAGTTTATAGCTGACTTGCTTTTGAAAGGCGGGACCTAGTCATGGGGGGGCACCGGGGGTGTGGCCGGGAAGGATTTAAATCTCTTCTTCGCTGCACCCTTCACTCTTTCTCTCTGTGTCTCCTCTGCCATGCTGCCCCGCTTTGAAGTCAACCAAATATGGACTGAAGCCCTACAAATTCTCAGCCAAAGTAAACCCTTCCTCCTTTTGACTGTGGATGTCAGGTAGTGTAATGGTCTCAGTGATGAGAAACTAACTAGGACATTGTCCTTGCCTTACGTTCTCTGCAACTGATCCTGATGAACTTGTCTCCCATGTGGACATGACCTTCATCATTTAGCTGTAGTTGAATTTAGCAGAACTTTGAGGATGTTGTTTCCTTAGAAATGCTATCACACAAAGACTTCCCATCCCCTTCCACCCTCAAACTCTACCTCCCAGGCCCTGCAGGTGGAATTTATATCCTCCTAACTCTCCACTCACTTTTTAAAAAAATAACAGCTGGGACTTTGTGGGAACTGACTTCTCTGATGCAGAAGCACCAGGAACAGGATCCCAGTCCCGGCATCTTTATTAATACAAAGTAAAAAAAAAAAATAAAAAATAAAAGGAAATAACGCAGGATGGATCCAAAGTGCGAGGTCTCAGCATTTGCTGAGAACTCTGGGAGCAAAGCTTTCTCAAAGCTCTCTGCTCTGCAGTTAATAGGGGCGGCCAAGGCCAGGCACCTGCTGACAGGCAACAGAGCGGGAGGCCGGCCTGCTTACACCGTCTGCTTCTGGCTTTCCGCGTGCTTGGGCCTGGCTTTGCTCTAGTCTCAAGGGACTTGCCAACCTCAGGCCCAGCTGCTCCCCACATCGCACCCTTTCCCATTTCTTAGCCACAAGCAGTGGATGGTCAGTTGGACACGGAGGACATTCATTCACTTCTAAAATATCTTCTCTTGTTTATTGGAACCAGACAGAATTAGACCAAGAAATTGTGTGTGTGTGTGTGTGTGTGTGTGTGTGTGTGTGTGTGTGTGTGTATATTTTTTTTTTTTTTGCAGTACTGGAGATCAAACTCAGGCCCTTGCACTTATCAGGCAGGTGCTTATGTCACTGAGCTACATCCCCAGCCCTAGACCAAGACATTGTATTTTGATAATCAACCTACTGCACTGATCCTCCTTGTTGCTATCAGTAAAGACAGACCCATGAACATATGGTTTTGAAACTGCTCTGCTGTGTGTTTTTCCATTGTTATTTTTATTTCTGTTCCTGGCGATTTTCAATTTGAGGTAGAGAGGATTTACTTAGTTCTCTCACCTGGTAATTTTGTCATCTCTTCAAAAACAGTGATTTTCTTTTCCTTGCATTTTGCAACCGTGTACTCCATTCATTTAACCAAAATTGTTTTTACTAGCTTCGATTTTGCCTTTCCAAGACTCAATTTGGGGGTAATAACTTACATTCTTCCATCTCCTAGCCTTGGTTTTTCAAGTACTGCTGCTCTTTGAAACTTCCAACCCTACTAGGACTTAAAATCTGTTGACTCTATCAAATTTACTCTCTTTTAAACTTTGCTTACTGTTACTTCCCTGTGAAAATTTGTACACGAATGGAGCTTTTATAAAAGATTCATGTGATGAAAATGTGATCTGACTTAAAATATAAAACTGCCCCTGCATCTCCTTTCTATGTCCATGGCCTGTGGGGTACCACAATAGTGAATGTTTTTTCATATTTCAACTGCCTTAAAATCATTTTTACTTTTAATTCATATGAATGTATCTCTAAAATATATAAAGCATGGTTCAACATTTTATAAGAACTGTGTTATACTGTATATTTTCCACATATTACTTTTGTGGATCTAAATCATTTCTGAAATTTACCTGCACTGTGATCTACACTCTAGTTCCACCATTTCCGTTTGTTGTACATTATCCCAGAGAATAAAAACCAGGCAAATTGTTCATCTATTCATCTCATGACAGACGTTAGGTTGTTTGTTGTTACTGCAGAAGTTGTATTTGTCGATAGCAATGCCAATCATAAAGGCTCTTCCCTTTAATTTGCTGTTATACCACACTGCTTACTCTTCTAATGTTTGCTGCAGACCTCTCAGAAAAAGTTATTTTTAATTCCCTTTTAAAAGCATTGTAGATTATTGGACAAAATGTTTTCACCAATGTTCTTAAGTGAAACACTGCATGATTTTCCTTTCTTTTTTGCATGTCCTTTTTTCGTATTTGTATTAGAAAAGCACAAAGTTCATTCTCATAGAATATGTTAGAATGTTTGTTTTTAATTCCCTGTAAGAGGTTGTATCTATAGAGTTATTTATAAGATGAATTTTTCTAGACACTATCAATAAAAATGTCAGTCTGGATTATTTTTAGGGTAGGTTTTTGATTGCTTATTCACCATCTTTAATAGATACAGACTTTTTAGGTTTATATTTCTTAATTTGGAGTTAGCTTTTTAAAGTCATGTTTTACTAAAAATGTTTTACTTCCTTTTAGTTTTCAAAACTATTGTCTTGAACCTGTTTCAGCATTTTTTCAGTCGCCTCTATTTGCAGTTTTCATTTTTTCACTCCTGTTTTTTGCCTTCTCTTCTTTCAGTCATGTCAAAGGTTTATACTTTTTCAACCTTTATAAAGCCCATGCTTTGGCATTGTTGATCCATCCTATAATATATTTTAAACTTCATTTTATTTTTACCCTTATTGCGCTATCAAGCCATCTTTCATAGTGATGGCCCTGCTGTCATTTTTTATAATATCTTGTTAGCTTCCAAATATTCTTTTAAGTTTTGCCATAACTACTACTCAAAAGTTTTGTTAGATTTGTATTTACTGTTACTAAAGGATTCTAAGCATTTTTATATTTCTTCTGTAATGAGTTTTGATCCATACACAAGCACATTTTTAATTTCTGGATTTATTTGTTGTTTCAGTAATTTTGTACCAGATGTCTACCCTAACTGTATCATGCTCAGAATGCATGGATTCTGTATTAATTTTATAAACTTTGTTAAAATTTACTCTATGATATAATTGACAGTCAGTTTTTCTCACATTTCCCCATGTAGCATGAAAGTGTTTTTCTTCAGTTTGGAGGTGCATCTTTCTACACATATTTATAAGCTAATCATATGAAGGCGTTACTGAGTTTTTATCTGCTTCATCTGTGCATTAGGCAAAGGAATATAAAAGTTTCCCCAATTCTAATGTATCTTATTAATTTCTCTGAGTAGCTCATACATTTTAATATTTCTCTTCTTTGAAATCATGGTAAATGGCTGTTATGAGTTTTACATCAGAATAATTTCTTTGTGAATTCTCTTGTTTCTGACTATGAAATTTTCTCCCCTATCTCTAAGAATGAAATCCTTAAAAATAAGCCTGTTTCATTTGGTACTAATCTTCACTTGTGTTAATGTTTTCTGCTGTGTAGTTTTTCATAACTAAGTTTTAACCCTTCTGCACTCTTGTTATGTCAGCAGTCTACAATAAATAACACATAGGAGGAAATAAATTTCTTTTCTTCCTTCCCTCCTTTTCCTTTTGAGTGGTAGTTTAGTCCACTTGCTTTCTTAAATTACTGCCACGTTTGGATTTATATTGTGCTTTATATTTATCTTGTTTCTATGATTTTTATTCTTGTTTTCTTTGGATCTTCATTTTAATTTGAAGTATTTCTATGCTTATACTTTACTTCTTTTTATCAATAACTTCCAAAATATTAACACTCATACATTACAAATACTAAAATATATCAACATTTTTTCTCTCTTCTGGCCAATATAAAGCATCTTTATGTTATCCTATCTCATACCTTAACTAGTTGTTACATTAACAGATATATCTTAGAATCACTAAGTATCCCTCAAATTAGGCAGCTTCAGTCTTTAAACAGTTTAAATTCATCTGTGTTTCTCAGAAGTTCTCAACCAAGTCATTGAAAAAAGAAATGACAAATCTGGTTGTCCTGAGCCACTTGAGAGTGTTCTGTTACCCAATAATATATAACTGCACGTCAACTAATCTTCTGTCTCCTGGGTTCTCTTTCATAGTTTCTGTTGTATAGGCTCTTGGTTACTTTAAAGGTGATTTCTTCATTTAGTTAATTATTTTCTTCTACTGGGCTTAATTATGCTCTTTAATTTGTCCAGTTTTAAATTTCATTATTATGCCTTTAACTTTTAAATAACTCTCCAGACCTTTTAAAACATCTATCTGGTTCATTGTTAGTATTGGGCTTTTTCTGATGTTTTTGACTCATTTCAACTCTTTCAATCCTATTTCTTTAATTACAGCTGAGACATCAAAGAAAATAAAATGTGAAATCAGCTTTCATTATCTGAAAGCCTGAGGAGTATGACTCTTTTATGATTTTCATTTCTTAGCTCAGTGGTGGTGGCTTGTGTTTCCTTTGTGTTTGTTGTATTACATATTGTGGCCTTGGTTGGTTGGAAATTCCATGCTGTCCGATCTGAGAACACAAATCTGTCGTTCAGGAGATTTTCTTTGTCCTGTGCCAACATCCTGGGTTGTTGTGGGCAAGGATCACTTTTATTAATTTCTCCATTTGGCATCTACTGCCCTGGGCAGACAGAACAAATTTAATTCCCAACCTTTATAAATAGGATTATGTTAAAAATTTTGCATAGAGCTTTTTTTAAGTACACCAAGAATCCTGGTCAAGACTGACAAGTTTTATTATCATCTTTCTTCCTGGAAAGCAAATACTTTCTAAATCACACAGCAAACAAGCTCAGATTTTTGTCTCAATATCTGGCCCTTAAAAACCACATCTCAGGTTTTAAGACCAATGGAACTTCTGCAGGTTTTCTTCCTTCTGTTTTCAGATTCTTCTTTGCTTTATGAAGTGATTTTTTTCTTTTTTTTTTTTTTTGCGGTACTGGGGATCGAACTCAGGACCCTGCGCTTGCTAGGCAAGCGCTTATTCTACTGAGCTATATCCCCAGCCCCTCTTCTTTGCTTTAGAAAGTGAAGGATTTCTTTTATTTTTTGTGAACCTCACCATGTAGATAAGAGGATGTTTGTTTTACATTATCAAGCTTTTCAAGGTTTTTTAAATTTAAAAAGTGTTTTTCTTAATTTAAAGAGAATTATGTTCTTAATAATCTGAAGACTGTTAATATCTGAAGATCATTAAGGACCCAATAGTATCAGAACTAGAATTACCGTTTCTTCTTTATCAGTTTTGCTCACAGTTTTAGTTCTACACTCACCTAATCTTCTTATCAAAGAAATTCTCTGTCCTGTCTTAGTTAACATCTGGTGTATATTTGATGAATTTGGTAACTTACTTTTTTTTTTCTACTTTGGATTTTGAGGTGTCACAGCTGTTTTTCTCTTTACCCTGTTTATTTTCCATGTTTATTTTCGATTTGCATCTTTTGCAGGAGTTTCTTCCTCTGCTAGACTGCTGAGCAGAGAACTCCAGGAGCTGTTTCTCAGGCCTCTTTTTCCCATCCTAAGTGGCTGCATCCGTGCTTTATCTGTCACCTGTACACTACTTCCAAATTCACAGATGGAGTCCTTCTCTCCTTTCAGATTTAGCTCAAAAGAGTTTTTGCATGAAGACTACAGGAAAGATCCCTAGGTGGGGAGATTATCCTGGATTATTCAGATAGGACATAAGTGCAGTAATTTACATCTTTATAAGAGGTGGCAGAAAAAATATACCCTGGCAGGAGAGAAGACACAGAGGAGAAGAGAAAGCATGGGACTGTAGAACTAAATCATGCTAGAAGTTGGAGTTGGCAAGAAGTGGATTCTTAACAAGCTTCCAAAGGAAGTGTGACTCTGTCGTTACCTGGAATTCAGCCCAGTGAAATTGATTCTCTATAGAGAACATATTTCTGTCACTTTAAGCCTTCATGTTTGTGACAACTTGCTACTACAGCCATGGTAAACAAATGCAGATGTCTAATAGGCATCTAAGCACTTGAAAGCAGAGCTTCTGAATTTCTTCTCCAACCCTGCGCTAACTTTTCCTCTTGTATATCTGTTTTCAAATAAATGAGAAGGTATTCTTAATATTTCATTTCCCTTCGTCTATCAAATGCAGGAGCACACCCAGCTGATGTCACCTCTGAGATCTAATCCCGGTGCTTTCCTCTTGCTCTTCCTACACCTTCTGCCCAAGCCACCATTTTCTCTGACCTCACTTACTACGGTGATATCTACAGCAGTAAGATTGGCAGATTTCCATGTCTTCCGCCAGTCCATCTGTACACCGGCACCAGAGTGAACTCTACAAAACGGAAATGAAATCTCCCTTACTTGAAACACCAGACTACTTTCTTTGCCACTAGTTTAAAAGTGAGTCCTTACAAGGAACATACACGACTTGCTGCTTGTCTCTTTCCTAATGCCCAGTCCTCCACTGTGGTCTGTCCTGCCGACACAGTAAGTTTTCCTCATCTCAGCCTTGGCACTTTGCCATTCTTAGAGTCTTCTGCCCCCGTAATTGTCATGTTCACGTCTTCTCATTATGCAGATCAAATATGGGCCTGTCTTTCTCTCAGTTTTAGCTCTACCATGTTTTCCCCCAAATAAGAACTAAATGGAAAAATAAACTTCAGCTGAAGTTAGTAGCTAGTCATTACCATGGTGACGGTCAATGTCATACAGAAGATTACACATCATTATTCTCTTGCTCATTGGGTAGTTGGTAATTGCAAGGAAAGCTGACTGGAGCATTTCGATCTGTAGTTAGGTCTTATTTGTGGGGAAACATGGTAGTTCTGGCATCCATATCCATGTCTGCTATCTTGTCTGTCTGTCTAGCTAGCTAGCTAGCTATCTGTATCTGTCAACTATCAATCGTATCTGTAGCTGCAGCTCTGCTGTTCAACAAAACTTTTGGTGATGATACAATTGCTCTTCTGTGCCATCCAATATGGCAACACTAACTCTATGTACCTATAGCCTTTGAAATATGCAGTATGACTGAGAAACTTCTTAATATGTAATTTTAATGAATTTAAATTTAAATAGTAATGTAATGAATACTTTCTGCATGTCAAATTTTGAGTGAAGCAATTCTCTCAAATTGTTAGCTATGCATATTATAATCCTATAAGTTGCTATTGTTGTCTCCATTTATAGATGAGAAAAATAAGACTTAGAATGTTTTGGTAATTTGGAACTCACCCCAAAGACTATTTGAATCTTAGATTGTTAAGTACTAATACTCTGAAAAATTATTTCTATCTCTTCAGGGAAAATCTCTGAACTGAAGGAATTTAGATTAATGATCTACTTTTCTTTAGTGTTAATATTTTGTGACTCTGTAACTTGGAGCCTATAAGCTTATAAGCCTAAAAGGGTCGACAAACTATAGCACACAGCCAAGTCCATCCTGTTTCTAAGTTTTAAAAAGATTTAACAATGTCATAAAGAAAATATAAAAATACTCTTCTCACTTCTATGAAAAACTAAAACAGAATTTCATAACAAAACAATTAGGATAACAATGATTATCTCTATGCATCATGATCTTAAAACTATGCATTGCGATTTTAAAACAATGGCCAACATGTTATTCAGAGTACAAATCATAGACCGAGGAAGACTGTCTTATAAAGAGAAAGCAAACAAAAGGACAAAATGTTCTTTATAGTAAACAAAAGCAACTAATGGGGTCAATGAGAAAAAAATTGCATATATCTTAATTATCCAAAGTTCCCCCTACTTCATAAAACAAGCCCTGAGAGAAACCTTGCTATATTTAAGCTTGGGTCTGATTCATTTCACTTAAAATTATGCTCTCAAGTTACATCCATTTGCCTACAAATGCCTCAGATCTCTCTTTCTTTATGGCAGAGAAGTACTCTATTGTGCATAAATACAGTATTTTCTTCAACTATTCATGTGTGGCTAGATGTACACTTCCAAGATTTAGCTATTACAGATTGTGCTGCTATAAATATGGCTGTGCATGGATCCTTGTGATATGATGACTTCGACACTTTTGAGAAGATATCTAGGAGAAGGGCAGCTGGGTCAAATGGAATTTTTATTTTTAATTTCTTCAGGCACCCCCACATGGATTTCCACAGTGATTATACTACTTTACATCCCCACCAATTCTGTAGAAGTGTTCCTCTTTCCCCAGGCTTCTCATTTTTGTAAATAAAGTTTTATTGGGACACAGCTATGTCACTTGGTTCTATACTGTCTGTGGCTTCTTTCACAAGGCAGTAGCTGAACTCAGTGTTCATGTAATAGAGACTTTCTGGTTCACACACCCTGAGATTATTACCACCTGGCCCTTTACAGAAAAAGTTTGTTAATCAATGCTATAGAAGTTGATAGTAGTTGATTTTTATGTAGAATTTCTTAGTGAGTAATAAAATCCAAATAATATTGTACTGTAGGGAAAACATGTTTAAAAATTATATACTTTATGAGGAAGTTTCTGTGTATAATTTTCATTTTTCAATGTATTTTCCTATACATCTTTATATTTAAGCAATACATTTTATTTTCCAAATAATTTAAAAAGCAACATAATTTTACAAATATTTTAGGCAACATAAACATTTCCTTAAAATCCTTTATCACGCTGCAATTTCAGATCACTACTAGTTGATGTTGGTGTACGTCTCTTTAGTCTTTTTATTTCTGCATTTAAGACCATATTCCATGTGCGTCTGTTTCTGTGCAACAGGTCTGAAGGCATTCTCTGGGTGAAAATTCCCAGTTTAAATTGTGCTTTCTGTACAAAATGTAGTCCTTATTTTTAAGACATTTAGCAAACCGAAGTACACTTCACCTGATCCGCGGGCACACACCATGACCTCATTGTTTCATCTCCTTCTAAAGATTTTCGTCAAAAATGTATAAAAGAACACTAGGTTACATTTCCAGTGGCCAGAAGGTGAGGTGAAAAGAGGGTCCTTGGTGCAGTTCTATTTCTTTTGCTCTGGAGATCACAAAAGCTACACTAG
The DNA here is from genome assembly GCA_004027595.1 of Dinomys branickii. Classification (NCBI taxonomy): domain Eukaryota; kingdom Metazoa; phylum Chordata; class Mammalia; order Rodentia; family Dinomyidae; genus Dinomys; species Dinomys branickii. Next base: position 27,163 of record PVLD010009888.1, on the reverse strand, counting down.
GGCTTTTATTGTCACTATACTAAGAAGCATGCAAAGTAAAATGCTGTATTTTATAATTGATAGGTAGCTGCTGCGAGACGAACTGCTTTACTAAGCTCTTTGGAACCTCCTGGTAAAGTAAAGGTTGTGGGATGGATCGAAATCCAGCCTCTCCTAGTTACTTGCTGTGTGACGTCAGCAATTTATTAGCCAGTTTGTGACTTGATTTATTCACCTGTAAAATGGTCCTAAGAATTGTCCTAAAGCTAATATAAACATCCAATGAGTTGAAATATATAAAGCTTCTTCAAAGAGTATGAGGCACACAGTAAGTGTATTAGCTCAGCTACTGATCACTGAAGTGAGGTCATAGTTTGGGAGGAAGGAAATAAATTAATTCACTTTGCTCCCGGTTTGAGTTGAAATAGAGTCATTTTCTGAAGAACAAAGTACTGGTCTAATCTTCAGTAGTGCTGGTTTAACATGATGCATGGAATTCATCCATTTTGAAATAGGCTTTCAAATTCCAATAGTATGCAGTCAGAAAACTATCGGTACTATTTATCCTATATTCCTAAGGAATTTAATAAATTGGCTCTCCTTTTTATCCTCGTACAATCTTCAGAGAAACATCTCCTTTGAGAAAATCATTCTCTCTCTCTCTCACTCTCTCTCTCTCTCTCTCTCTCTCTCTCTCTCTCTCTCCCTCTCCCTCTCTCTCTTCTCCTATAGCTAATTTTCATTTTAATTGTATCCTGTAGGACAGAGCCAGAGAAACAGCAGGGCTCAGAGTCACCTTTCTCTCTTACTGACAATGTGAGAAATAAGAGCTTGACCCCGGTCCTCAATCTTTCTGAGTATCACTTCTCTCAGATTTGAAGTAAGTAGAGTAATTATCCTCTGTAGCTCACAGGTGTATTCTGAGAATCACACAATATAGTGTGAAAGCTGGAAGCATAGCATTATGCCAGTATATGTGTATAGCAATATGGCTACACCTTTCATCCTTCAACCCACATATATTTATAATTGTAGAAGAACCACTGGTTTCTCAATGTAGGACAAGTGGACAACAGATTGCTTAGTGCCCTTGTTGACCTTTGCCCTTGTGAAAGCTCTTCCTGCCCACTGGTGCCAAACTGACACTTAGTTAGGAGGCACAGTACAGCACGATGTAACCAAGCTGCAGTTTTGAGCACAGGAGGGGATGTGTGAGGAACACGAGTGTTCCTCTAAGAACTCAAATCTGCAAAATTGAAGACAAATATGCTTTTCCCACCTGGCTTAAATTTTTATTGTGAAAAATCAAAACTGAATTCTCTTTAATATTTGCATACCTCCAGGTGAAAAAGAGTGACAAACAAGGTAGAAAACAGATTACTTTCCAGAAAATCGGTGCCCTTTTTCCTATCTGCTGTGCTTGTGCCCAGGCAACAGGCTCTGGGAGCAAGATAAACTAGGTTGATTCAATCAGTAAAGCCAGGGGTGAGACAGACTGGGGAGAGTGAAATCTGATTCTCTTACACAGGGTATAATTTCTCTTTCTCCCTGTCAAATTTTAGCTTCATGTGAATTTTGCAACGTGTCATTAGCATTTTGGATTCCTAAAATATTCAAGTGTTTCATGATTCTTCATTCATCCATTAACTACATACATATTGCAAGAACAGCTGTGCAGCCCCTGAGGCAGGTAGAGAAAACAATGAGGCCGTACATCCTTTCTGCTCCCAGACAAATTTTGAGAAATATGTATACATATATTTATATGTATTTATATATAATTAAAGCTAAGGAAGACAAAAGGAAAGAAGGAAGGAGAAAGGAAAGAGAATTAAAAATTAAAATGAGACCTCATATAAGAAAAATATCTAAATACATTTTATCTGCCCCTGACTGTAATGATATAATCACAATTCTTTGGAAACAAATCTGGCTTGATTTTATCACAATTACAAAAGGAAAAATAGACTTATTTATTACATAGCCAAATATCCTGACTATCTCTTCACTCATCACTACCATATACATTTTTCCAGAAAGGGAAGGGCTTCTTTGAATCTAAAGTTGTGTGGGTTGTTGCAATACTTCTGTATTTTCTTACAGAAACATTATTCAAATAAGCAAATGTGGTATTGCACTTTTTGAAAATGGCAAAGGATTTACATGAATCTCAGCTAGTCAAGGTGTTTTTGCTTGTTGTCATAAAAGCCTGAAAGAGTTATGGCTCAGCTATTTCTTAGGGTCATTTCTTTCGTAGAGAAAATCTTGACAAACTTATAGACAGATGTTATATCTGTTGGGCAGATTCTGGATATAATTTCCTCTTATAATGTAATAAAATCCTTTGCTGGTCCCAGAATTCAGTGTGCTTAAGAACCTAAACAGGTGTTTTTGAAATCATAAATTAAATATGGGTTGATGAATACTGTAAAAGACTACCAAATATGAAAAAAATCTAGCAGATGAGAATTTTAAGGCAATATGACTCTCAATTAAGAGAGTTTAAAATAGAATTTATATCTGCTCTGAAAAATGTCATTGCTGTAGAGTTATTCAAGTAAATAATTTGACAAGCACTAGAATTCACCAATTAGGTTAAATGCTAAATTATTTAGATGGTAAGAAGTTTTTTCATGGGAACTTTTATGATGTTAAAAATTGATCACATATTTTAAAGTGATTACACAAACTGCACTTACTGAGTCTCAGCTGATGAAATCCCAAATTCATAACCCATAGATTCTATAATTAATAATGTTAGGTAATGTTTGCTGAGGATACACCAGTTGTCAGAAGCATTGGTAAGTGATTTACATAGACAGTGTACTCTGCGTTGTTACAGATAATGCTGCTTCTTATTTTCCGTTCCAGAGCTTGTGCTCCAGAGATGTGATTTTTCACCACTTTGCTGAGGATAGTTAAATTTAGTCTTTTATCCCCAAAATATCTACGAGTACTTATTATATGTCATGCACTGTGCTAGGTGCTAAGGATGAAAGAGACTCTGTTGTCAGGGGATGTAAATTAGAAGAATTCTGAAAGACTATTTGGGCCTGGAGCAGCAGGAGGACAAATGGAAATTCATGTGCTGTTGTCTGAATATTTAAATGCTTTAAGGCAAGCTCACAATCTGTTAAGCAAAATATGTTCTATTCTCCTATTTTGACAAATATAATCTCATAACACCCTGGAAGGCTAAGACATTTGTAACATTCTTGGACTCCTGTGTGAGAACACAGAGGTTAGGAACATCATGTCCCAGAGCTCAGCCTCTAGCTGGGCTTCCCTTCTTCCCCCGCCCCCCGCCCCCACTCATCCCACACCAGCCAGTGCCTCACATGTATTTGTGCCCAGCTGGTGCCTCTGCCTGCTCACAGTCTCACTCTGATATCTCTTAGGCATACAGGTGATCATCTAGGGCTTGTCCTCAGGAACATAGACCCTAGAAGAGGCTTATAGAGCCCTCAGTGTGGGCTCAAGGCCACTGGGCAGGAAGTTCTGATGTCTCAGGTAACCAAGTGTGGTGTATAGTGACGTGAGCTAGGGCTCCAGATGACCACATCGTGTCAGTCTCACAAACTCTTACCTTAGAAGGTAAGCATACAAAAAGGCCAGGGAAGGAGAACAATCCTCAGTTGAATGAGAGATGAAGGGCAGATACCCTGCTATGTAGGCCCAAGTGTAGTAACTGCTGTATGTATACAGAGGCCACACATCCTGACAGTGGCTTTCAATGAGTTTGTGGGCTGCTGTTATGGCTTGTATCTAGATGCCCCCTCAAAGCCTCACGTGGTCATAGGCAGTGTTTTTCTCAGGTGGCTGGATCCAGGGTGTGTGCTGCTCTGATCAAGGATATGATACTGATATTGATTTACAGTGTAATTCTAGGATGAAGGCCACCCAACCCTGGGTGTTAGTGCTACCTGAGGGTGGACAGCCAGATAAGACATAAGGAACAGAAAGAGGGTCACAACTGGTCACCTAGCTTGCTGCCTTGCTGCCTTCTGCCTCCATGAACTGTTTCTGCTTTGTGATACCCCTCTGCCATGCTACCTTGCCTTGGAGCCAGATGACTATGATGTGAAACCTTTACAAACTGTGAGCCAAATAGACCTCTCCTCCTTTAACTTTGGGCATCAGGTATTTTGCTTCAGCAACAAAGAAAGCAACTAAGACAGTTGCCTATCTAGAACTCTCCCCTTATCTTTGGCTATGATGACCTCCTTAAAGAATACAGAATAACTGCAAGTTGGTTACTGGAATCTGCATAAAAATGTTCCCAATATTAATATTTACAAATATTTATTTATAAACATAATATTGTCAGTATTAAATGACTTGTGTTTTCATATTTCTTAGAACAACTTCCTTATATTCCCACAAAAAGAATGTCTTTTATTATTTGAGAAACTTATATTTAGGAGTCCTTTTTCAATTTAATTCTCAACAACTACAATTTTTGAGGAGTGCAGTCACTCAAGGCCAAATACGACTATTTCCTCATACTTTTTAGTTTTCTGAATAGTTTTAAGCCATAACTTTTATAAACTAAGTTGGTAGAATAGTCTTCCTTGAGTACAATTTGATAATCATCCATCAAAATTTTTACTGGAACTTTCTGTGAGAATATTAAGTAGCATATAGTTAAATAGAAATGTACAACATCTATTAAGAAATTTGCACTACTAAAGAACTAATATTTTTCAATATTATTTTAACTCTGCTGTAGTAAATAGGAAGTTCTAGTTGGATAAAGAAATTAAGGGCAATAAACCACAGTCTCTCCAGCTTAAGCAGTAAATAATCTTTGGAATTTGTTTCATAATTGATGTTAATTCAAAAATAATTCTGCTCTCACATTATGCTTAGGCTGCTTAACTCTTCGGCATCTAGCTTTTGTTCTCATCATGCTGTATAAATCACTCCTTTTGGACCATGAATTAGCAAAGGCTCCCAAGGAAAGTGACAGGTTAATTACATTATGCAAGGAAAATGGTTTTCTTTTCTCTACCCAACAGAGAGGAGAGGGATGTTGAAAATTTATGATTACATCAAGTCTTGTAGGTGTTCTTCACTTGCATTTTCTATCTTTGCCTAATAATAACTCCAGGCCCAATGACAGAGCAATCACTCTACATTGTAAGGATATGAATATCATCAAATTTGACCTGGTTAAGTCACATAAGTTCCATCAATAAAAATTTTTGCAGGCAAAAACTTCAATGAAAACATTAAGGTCAAGGAATATTTTCACAGGAGTTAATGTTAGAAAAGATGTAATTTTCTTTATTTGTGCCATAAAATACATCTCATGGGCAATGCTGGCAGGTGATTAGCTATGTATTGATACCTACTAGAGATATTTCCTTGGGAACAAACTGTAATTGGAAATAGTGATTTTCTATTATTTTGACAATTAATATTATTTTCTTTGTGAGAACAAAACTAGCTGAATCATAGAACCAAAAGTGGCAATCATGTGAGCTAAGTGTATTTTAGTATGCATTTCACGTTTCTGGAAGCAGTATATATATCTGAAAACCAAAGCACAGTCCAGGAGGAAAAATATAATGTTTGAAATATAGTAGTCATGAAAATAAGTGCTGACCCATGAGACCCAAGTCCTAAGAAAATCATTTAAAGCCGACTGAGAACCCACACATTTGAAGTAGATTTATTGTACTTGTCCTTTCCTCTCTCTCCTTTTATTTTCATCAGCCAGTGGTTTATGTGACTATACCCGTACGAATGAGGTAATAATATGACTTCAGGCACAATCAACTTTGTGATGCAAAGGACCCTTTCCATCTTGCCGTGACACACCCTCTTCCCGTAAGCGTGTGCCTTTCATGTTCCTCTTTACCTTGAGTACATCTTGAGAGAGGACATGGGGTACACATAGGTAAGAGCAGTTAATCCCCCAAGTGTGTTTGCAGACTCTGAAAGGACCGTGAACAGGAAATGTTTGACATAAAAGAAGATATTCGTGTTTCTGAGCAAATAATAGCTTTCTAAGACCTGACTTAGGACATTGGACAAGAGGCATTAGCCAGAGCTCAGTGGTGACATATTACACACCAGGCTTGTGTCTGTCATTTGACCATGAGGTACTTATAGGCTCACACAAGTTCTGTACACTCAATTAAATCTTGTGGACTGGAGATTAATAACGACGCATTTAGCAATGTGGGACATCTATGTACCAGTTGACCTAATTCATGCATTTATTATGTATTACAAATATATACTAATTTAAAATAAAAGGAATTGTGCCTCTGGCTGAGCTGTCTTTGTTGGTGGATGCAAGAGTATCCCTACGTCAGCATCCAGCAGTATAAATGCGGAAGCAGCACATGATTCAGGGAACACACAGAAATGCCTGAAAGTTAAAGTCGTTTTCCACTGCTGTCCTGCAATCCCTTGACGTTAGAGATGATGATCTACGGGTCAACAGGGGACACTAGCGTCATTACTGCATCTTTTTGGCCACCTAAAAAGTACCTTTGTTGTCCTCCCTTCTCATCTTGTTTTTTTCTGCCCTGTTCTAGAAAAGGATTTCTGTGTTTCTAGCTCATTTGTTAAGTTCCAAGAATGGACGTTTTCTACAGTGCTAAATTCAGCAGAAAGCTTTACTTCATAAAATGTTACTCACTTCTTTATTAAGTTACTCATTTTGATAAACAACTTGAAATGCATCTTTATTTAAATACCTATTTTTTAAGAGACATCCATTATCATTACTCTACAATTACAGCGGTGCCTTGGTTCACAAACTTAATTCATTCTATGATTTTGGAGAAGACGACCATGCTTGTGTTTGAGCAGGAAAGCTAGCTGTGGTCACAGTCCTCATTCATTGTGGAGTTTGCAAATGAAAACAAAATTCCACCAAATGCTTCTGTTTGCAAACCCAACTGTTGACCTTAGGAGAATAAGAGGAATGGTGGTTGAAGAGTTACTTATGAAGTCAGCTTGTAGATAATATGTACTGTGATTGTGGCATTGGAATGCAAAATATGGTCCAGATCTGCTGGTGTGAAATATCACATTCATTAGGACCAGACCTTTGTTTATTTCTAACCTTACTTCTTGTCATTCTCATATGTACACTGTGGAGGACCACCTAGGTGACTCTCTTTGAAAGAGGAGCAATTGCCTCCATTTTGGCTGAGCCTTAACCCTATTTCCATGTATTGATATATACAGAGCTGGCTGGGACTTTTCCTTATCTTTGCAACTGGCGTTAAGCAATTCATATCGGTCTAGCTGAGGTGCTGATGGTAATCTTCGGAGATGGCAGGCATGTTTCTCAGAAAGCCTTGTTGCTCTCTTGAGTGAATCAGGACGAGGCAGGATGTGTGAGCCAGTGTTCCATGCTGTCCGCTGGGATCAAGCTTCATGATAGAGGCTACGACTTCCTGGGGCCTCAAACGTTACACATCAGAGCTGAAGCACCAACCCTAAAGCATTAGATACTATCTCAACTGTGTTATGCAGATTACTCTTTCTAGATATCCTTCTTTTTGCAGAGGCAATTTCAGGCCTCCTACCCAGCCCAGCTCATAGCACTCACATATCTCCCGCCATTCATGCAATCACTCATCCTCAAGCCACTCATCTCTTCAGGAACAAATAAAACCTGGGTTTGGCCTTGGATCAAGACCTTTGTTATGGACAGCCATCATCATGGCTGGACTTGGCACCCCTTGGCTCCCCATAACTAGAAACGTGCCTTAGTGCCCTTATTCTCTCCAGGGGTTGCACTGGATGTGGTAGATTGGAACTGACTCACTAGAATTCCAATAAATTTTCATGGGATTCCAAATACAAACTTCCTGGGCTGCAACAAGGACTAGGAAAGGCTCTCTGTAATATACAATTTCCCAGCCATGCTTGCTGCCTTTTTTTTTTTTAAGAATAAAGGAAGAAAACATACTAACAAACAGACATCCAGTTACAAAATAGCATAAGAACAATAAAACAATACAGAGTTACAGGCAAAGTGGTAGGAAATTAACAATGGTTGTTGAGTTACATATTGATATCTTCCAAGTGGTTTCTCAGGAAAACAGAGACATGCAACAATGATCAAACCAGTAATCATTAACTGTTCCTTTCAGTAAAGCAAGAGAAGACAGTAGTATAACTATGTTAGCTATCCTGTACATACATACATACATACACACATACATACATACATACATAATTTCCCCTTCTTTCCTTTCTCCTTTCCCACAGCCCAGTTACCCATTACTTTTGAGCATTTTACTTTCATTTCACAATGTCTATTATGCCTCCTAGTTTTTATTCACTCTTTCAGGTTCCTACACTAGTGAGACAATACGTTGCTTACACATGCAGATCTGATTTATTTCACTTATGAGTATGGTCTCTAGTTGTGACCATTTACCTATAAAATCCTCAAGTTTATCTTTCTTTATAGCTGAGTAAGACTCCAGTATATAAAAGTACAACAATTTATTTTATCCAATCCTCAGTGAATGGACATTTGGATTGCTTCCACAATTTAGCTAATACAAATTGTGCTGCTATAAACATGAGTGCACATATATCACTGTGATATGATGTTTACAGATCTTCTGGGAAAATACCCAGAAGGGGAATAGCTGGGTTGAATGGGACCTCTAGACCTAGTTTGCTGAGGAATCTCCAAACTGATTTCCACAGTGGTTTCACCAATCTGCATTCTCACCAGCAGTAGAGAAGAGTTTCTGTTTCTCACAGCCACTCCAGCATTTGCTATTGGTTGATTTCTTAATGATAGACATTCTTACTGGGATGAGGTGAAATCTCAGTGTTGTTTTAATTTGCATTTCTCCAATGACTAATGATGTTGCACATTTTTTCATGCATTTATTTGCCATTTGTATTTCTTTATCTGAGAAGTGAGTATTCATCTCAGCTGCCCATTTTTGGATTGAGTCTTTGAATTTGGAGGTGCTGTGTTTTTAATTCTTCATATGTTCTAGATAGAAGACCTTTGTCCGAGGGACAGTCAGCTAAAATTTTTTCCCAATTTATGGGTTTTATTTTTACTCTGCTGGTGACTTCTTTAGATTTGCAGAAACGTTTCAGTAGGATGAGATCCCATTTGTTGATTCTTTGAAGTATTTTATGGGCAGTTTGGTTCTTGTTCATGAACTCTCTGCCTACCCCTATGTCTTCAAGGTTTTTACCTACTTATTCTTCCAAAAATTCAGTGTTTCTGTTTTAATATTGAGATCTGTGATCCATTTTGACTTGAGTTTGGTACATGGTGATAGACTTGGCTCTATTTTCAGGCTTTGGCAGGTGGCAAACCAATTTTTCCAGCATCATTTATTAAAGAGGCTATAGTTATTCCAGTCAGTTTCTTTGGCCTCCTCATCAATGATTAGGTGGCTTAGTGTGTTTGTGGTTGTGTTTGTGTCTTCCAGTCTGTTTCATTGATCTTCTTGTCTCTTAGCCAGTACCATGCTGAATTTATTACATTAGCTTTGTAATATAATTTCAGGTCAGGGATTATAATTCCACCTGACTTGTCCTTGTTGCCCAGGATTGCTTTTGCTATTCTGGGTCTCTTCTGGTTCCAGATGAATTTAAGGAGTGTTTTCTCTAGATCTGTGAGGTATGCTAATGGTAGTTTAATGGGAATTGCATAGAAGCTGTACAATTTTAGTAGTATGATCATTTTCACAATGTTGATTCTTCTTATCCATGCACAAGGAATGTTTTTCCATTAATTGAAATCCCCTTTGATCTCTTTCTTCAGAGTACTATAGTTTTCATTGAATAGATCTTTTACATCTTTTGTTAGATTGATTCCTAAATATTTCAATTTCTTGGATGCTATTGTGAAAGGTATGGTATCCTTAATTTCTCTCTCTGTCTGTTTGTTATTTGTGTACAGGAATGCTATTGATTTTTGGGTGTTGATTTTGTACACAGGTACACTACTGAATTTATCAATTAATTAAAGAAGTCTTCTTGTGGTGTTTTTGGGGTCTTCCATATAAAGTACCTTGTTATCTGCAAATAGTGATAGTTTAACTTCTTCTTTTCCTATCCTTATTCCTTTTATTTCTCTCCCTTGTCTAATTGCTTTGGCTAATGCTCCCAGAACTATGTTGAACAGGAGTGGTGACAGTGGACATCCTGTCTTCTGATCCTGATTTTAAAGTGAAAGCTTTCAGTTTTTGTCCATTTAATATGATGTTGGCTGTTCGTTTGCCATAGATGGCTTTAATCAGGTTGAGATAAAGTCCATGTATTCCTATTTTCTCTAGGGTTTTTATCATGGATGCATGTTAGACTTTGTCAAAAGCTTTTTCTGCACCTATTGAGATGATCCTATGGTTTTTGTCTTTGGCTCTATTGATATGGTGTATAACATTAATTGATTTGTGACTATTGACCCATCCCTGCATTCCTGGAATGAGTCTGTCTTGGTTGTGGTGTATGATTTTCTTGATGACTAGCTGCATTCTCTTTGCTAGTATTTTATTGAGTATCTTTGCATCTATATTCACTAGGGAGATTGGTCTGTAGTTCTCTTTCTTGGTTAGGTCTTTCTCTTGTTTTGGTATCAGTATAATACTTGCCTCCAGAAATGAGTTAGGGAGAATCACTTCTGTTTCAATTTCATTGAAGAGTTTGAGGAATGCTGGTATTAAAGCTTCTCTGAATTTCTTGTAAAATTCTGCTGTGAATCCATCAGGGCCTGGGCTTTTGTTTGTCAGTAAGTTTTTAATCACATTTTTAATCTCATTAATTGATATTGGGTTGTTCAGAATTTTTATATCTTCTTGACTTAACCTTGGTAATTTGTACATATCTAAGAATCTGTCCATTTCTTCTGAGTTTTCTATCCTATTGGAGTAAACATTTTCAAAGTAGGAATTAATGATATTCTGAATTTCTGTAGAATCTGTAGTAATTTCATCCTTTTCATTATTTATTGCATGAATTTGAGTTCGTTCTTTTTTTGATAAGGTTGACTAGGGGTTGGTTTATCAGTTTTATTTATTCTTTTGAAGAACCAACTCTTTGATTTATTTATTTCTTGTAGGCATTGATTCATCTCAGTTGCATTAATTTCCGCCCTGATCTTTACGATCTCCCCCTTCTTTGGCCTTCGAGCTTCACTTGTCCTCTTTCTCTAAGGGTCTGAGGTGCAGCGTTAGGCTGTGTACTTGCTCTCTTTCTTTTTTCCCTATGTGTGAGTTCACCGTTATAAATGTCCCTCTGAGGACTGCTTTCTTTGCAGCCCACAGCTTCCAGTAAGCTGTATCTACATTTTCATTTGTTTGTAAGTATTTTTTAATTTCTTCTGTGACTTACTGGTTGTTCAGGAGGTTGTTGTTTAATTTCAAGTGTCTGTAGTTTTTGGCGTTCCCTTTGTCGTTAATTTAAAGTTTCATTGCACTAATGTCAGATAATATGCATGGGATAATTTCAGTTCTTTTGCATTTAGGTAGGTATGCTCTATGGGCTAGAATAGGGTCTATTTTAGAGAAAGTCCCACGTGTAGCTGAGAAAAGTGTGTATTCTGATGTTGTGGGGTGGAACACACCGTATACATCTACTAAGTCCATTTGTTCACAGCTTTGGCTCAGATCTGTTATTTCTTTGCTGAGTTTTGTCCAGTTAACATATGTCTTTGTGTCAAAGGGTGTTGAGGTCCCCTATTACAAGAGTGTTATTGATTATATGGTTTTTCATGTTAAGATTTTTCTTATGTAGTTTGGTGCTCTGATATTTGGTGCATATAGGTATAGGACTGTTATCTCATCCTCTTGCACTTTTCCCCTAAGAAGTGTGTAGTGACCTTCTTTATCTCTTTTGATTGTTCTTGGTTTGAAGTTGACATTGTCTGCACCCACAATAGCTACTCCTGCTTTTTTCTGGGTTCCTGTTGCATGGAGGATTGTTTTCCATCCTTTGACTTTCAGTCTATGCATTTCCTTTTGAGTAAAATGCTTTTCCTGTATACAGCATATTGTTGGATTTTGTATCTTAATCTACTCTGCTTGTCTGTTTCTTTTAACTTGTGAATAGAGGCCATTTACATTTATGGATATAACCAATATGTGTTGGCTTATCACTGTCATGTTATTTACTTGCTGTTCATTTTTTACTGTTTCTACCTGTTTACTTGCATGCTCTTCTTGAGAGTTCCTTTCTATTGTTGCTCTTGAAATTGTGTTCATTTTCTTCTCAGTCTAAAATGTCTTTTAGTTCTTTTTGTAAGTATAGTTTGGCACTCATGAAGTTCTTCAGTTTCTCTTTGTCATGGAAATATTTTATTTACCCATTAAACTTGAAGGATAGTTTTGCAGGATACATCGGTCTTGGTTGGAAGCTGTTTTGTCTTAGGACCTGTAATACTTCACTCCAAGCTCTTCTTGATTGGATGGTCTGTGTTGGGAAGTCTGCCGTGATTCTGATGGGCTTTCCTTTATAGGTGATATGTTTCTTTTCTCTAATAGTTTTTAATATTCTGTTCTCTTGCTGGAGATCTGAGATCTTGATCATTGTATGTCTGGGTATAGTTTTATTGTGGTTATGATTAGTAGGAGTTCTATATGCCTCATTTACTTGTATCTCAGGTTCTGTGTCCATGCTTGGGAAATTTTCTGCTATTATTTCTGCACATATTCTTTTTATGTCATTTGTGTCACCTCCAGCTGTTTCACTGACTCCTATTAGTCTGACATTATTGGTCTTTGCTTCATATTGCAACTGTTGAATTGATTTTTGCTGGATCCTTATTGATTTTAAGAGATCCTTCCTTTCGTGATTCCTACCTGCCATGCTGTCTTCAAGATAGTGAAATTCTGTCTTCAGCTTCATTCAAGCAGTTTGGCAAGCTTTCAGTGGAAGTTTTGATTTCCTGGAAATCTCTTTGAGTCTGTTTCATGCGTTCTAATTCATTCCTTTATTGCTCATGTAATGTTTCCATCTGTTGCATATGTTCATCTATTTTTTTATCTGTGTCTTCTCTAGATGGGTGGAATATTTCTTTCATTATTATTATCATTTCATTTTTTTTGCCTAAGAAACTGATCTGATCTCTTCTATGGCCTGATGGATTTGTTTCTTTACTTCCACTGCAATCATTTCAGCAATTTCAGGTGTGTGTTTACCAAGTTCTCCTAGGTCAGTGTCTCATGGACTTATTCTGAGTGGAGTGGAGTTTTGAGATTGTGTTTTAGCCCTTCACCTTGTCATGTTCAATGCAGTAGGCAGAATGCTCAGTCTCCCTCTTCTCTGGCAGTTTGGCAAAGGTCACTAGTGGCCCTCGGTTCCTGGTTGGCAGGCCTGCCCCTCAGTGTTTGCTGAGATGTGCTGCTTAAGCTGGGGTTTTCCAGTAGATGGTCAAGTGTACCTAGTTTTTCCAGGTCTCAGGCATGAACTGTGATGTCAGTTGATGGCAGATGGTTCGTTCCAGAGACCCCTCGCAGTACAGGGCAAGTGCATGACCCAGAATCTGGTTGCAATGGTGGTGCAATCCCATACCAGTGGTTCTGTGACCCCAGGCAGTTCAGGATATAGGCAAAATCCAGACATGAACTACAGGGTCAACAGTTTGTGGACCACCTGATTCTATGTCTCAAGTCAGTTCAGGACACCCACAGGATCCAGACATGGACCACACCAACAGCAATCACAGACTGCCTGTGTGTTTGACCACCTGCTGGGCAGGGCACAAATGAAGCACAGACCTGAACTGCAGTGTCAGCAGCTCAGTGAGCTGCTGACAAACCTCACTCTGCACTGTGCACATGCAGGGAGGACTCACTTGTGAACCCAAGTGAGAGCAGTTCACAGGCCTTCTCAGTGAGGATCTCCCGTCTGCACCAGATGCACAGAGGGCAGAGACTCAGACTATAATGGCAACAGGGTTGTGAGTCATCTGCTCTGCCCCCAAGAAATAGATGGGAAATACCTGGTTCTCTCGGCAGCGTTCAGTCGGGAACCGTGCTGTCAGCGGGTCACAGCCCACCTGATTCTGCCCCTCCAGTAAGTTCAGTCTGCACAGAGGAGCCAGGGGCAGGCTGCACCAACAGCAAGCACAGATTGTGTGTGAGACCGCCTGAAGAACAGGGCTCAAGACCACACTTACTGTCTTGCAGTACTGTTATGGTTGATACATTGTGTCAACTTGGGGAGTCTAGAGGTTTGGCTGAGTGATACAGCGGGAAGCCAGGGTGCTTACTTTGTACACATCCTGAGCCTGTGGAAGAGGAGGGCATGGAGACTGTGTGAGAGGTACACGCACCCTGGGTGGGGGTAGGATGTTTACAAGGTAAGGGAGAGAAAGAGGCTGCTTCCCTGCCATTCCTCCCTTTTGCTGGTTGTTTTTCTGTGCTCTGCTGCCCGCAACAGTTTTTCCCTCTGCCATGTGCCACTCTGCCTCTGAAGCATCCAGGTATGGACTGAAACCTCCACAAACTGTAAGCAAAATAAATCTTTCCTTCCTTCATTTTGGGTGTTGGGTATTTTGTCACAGCAACAAGAGGAAAGTAACTAAGACAAGTACTACCATACATGATGATTTCTCCTACCTTTGCAGTTACAGTGTCTCCATTGATTAAACATCATTCCTCATGTGAAGTCTTACTTTCATAACAAAGCTTAAGAATAATATATTCTGGGAATGTTTGCCTGATGCTACTCTTGTGAGTAAATGTGTTCATATAATGAATGTTTACAATTCACATACTTGTGGAAAGACATTTAAGGACATTTTATATTTTATATTTTGATCCAAATCAATTTTGTCAGTGTCAGACTGTTTTGGAAATTGGTAGCAGTTGCATGAAACAGTTTTAATAACTAGTAAAATGGTACAGATTAGTTTATTAGGTTGTCAGGCTTAATTAGACATTTTAATTCTTATTCACATACAAAAATGTAGTCAAAAACGTAATTTTGAACTTATCTAATCATCTAACACCCAGATGGTCATACATGTTCCATGGACTGTACCATGTACAGAAATTTCAGTTCTGACTGAATAGCAGGAAAAGTCATCTCAATTACAAGAACCTGACTTAGGTAACATTTCAGGTGAAATTAGTTTTTTTCTTTTTTACTTTAGGGTTTATAAATGTATTTGAATTGTACTCATGAAATTTAAAACCCAATACCACATTAAAGTTATTTGAGAATTGCTTATCTGTATATCAAATTTTTATCTTATGTAGACAGGTACATTTAAATTATCAGCAATACATAGAAAAACTCTTTCTTTTCGTTTTTTAAAAAAAATTTTAGGGATAGAGATTGGATCCAGGCCTTTATGCATGCTGTGAAGCACTCTACCTCTGAGCTCTATTCCCAGGCCATAAAGTTTCTTTTTAAGTGTGAATATTTGCCTTCAATTTTATGAGAAACCACATTATTTTCCACTTCACAAACCTGACCAGTGCTTACCATCCACATGCAGTGTTGCTCTTTTGCTTCCCTTTTAGAGAGTATTTATCCCCTCAGATTCTCCCTCCAGCTTACATTTTCAGAGCAGCGTATCAGTGCTAAGTTGTGTGATATTTAAACCATATTCCTACTTGAAGAGAATCCCCCTTGATATGAATCTTGTTGGGAGGCAATGTCCTATTTCTCTTTATGATCCCAAAAGAGTCAGTCAAGGATTTTATCCTTTATCCAGAAACAGATGGTCTCAGAAAAAAAGAGAAAGCCTTACTGACATCCTAGTTATGGTAACAACTTGCAGACAGTGCCATGAGTGTGTGGTGCAGAACTTCTTGGTGTTCCTAATGACCTGCAACTCTATAATGTATGTGGTGGTTACTTCCATATAAATCTACATGGTCTGAAAGAAATATGGTCCACACACAAAGTATTACTTATTTTATCTCAAACTATCTCATGCCTATTTTTTTCTCATACTAAAAATAAATCTAGATTTCTGGAATTTGGAAGTTTAGTTCCAAGAAAGTATTATTTCCCCCAATAGAGCAAATGCTCCTCAAATTGGACTGAAATAGTATACAGGTACATTTCCTGGGGAAGTACACTCTGAGCTCAACATGAGTTGGGGAGGGATGGAAGCAGGACTTGGAAGAAGGAGAGGTTGCAACTTTTAAAGAAATTTCAGTTGCCACTACGGGTTGCTAATGTGGATTGTCCCTTTAGAGCCTTCCTAAATTAGATGAGAGAACCAAAATGTTATGTTCCTGAGCCAGTCAGTCACTGAATGTGAACCAGCCTGAAAAGGAGTGTGAACTTCAGTGAGACAGTTCTCTTCCTCTGAGGCAATCTATAAAGGGAGATCACAGCTGGTAGCTGTCTGCTAGCAGCCCTTCTATCAGCTGGAGTGCTAGTTTTTATTCCACAAAAAAGGTCAAGGTGATATATCAGTGTCTATCATGGACTGTTAGTGGTCATTACAAAGCTCGTACTTCCAAAAGTAATGAAAGATAAACTTATAAGTGTTTAAGAATTGATTGTAATTACTAAAGTGCCTAAAATTATTAAAGTACCTATTAAAGTGCCTTTTCTTATTTAATCAAAAAGGAAGAAAGGAAGACTGATGGAACTGCAGGGTCTTAGGCACTGTCTTTCACTGTGCCCTTTAATAAAAGCTAATGGATGATTGCTAGTTATAAAACTGACAGGGCCAACAGAACCCACAATCCTGAACATCAAGTTATGCTGCCAAGCTACAGTGATAAAAACAGCATGGTCCTGGCACAAATGCAGACATGTGGATCAACAGAACAGAATAGAAGATGCAGAAACAACCTCAAGCATATTTATCTATCTGATCTTTGAAAAAGGGCCCAGAAACGTAAAATGCAGGAAGGGTAGCCTCTTTACTAAAGGGTGCAGTGAAAAGTGGCTATCCACATGCAGAAGACTGAATCTAGACCATGTCTCTCATCATGTTCTAAACTAAAATCAAAATAGATGAAAGATCTAAATGTTAACACAGAAACACTTAACCTACTAAGGATAAAATATGTGATACTTTAAAGACATAGGTGTTTGTTTGCACAAGATATAACATCAAGAATCAATAAATGGGATCATATCAAATTAGCTCTGTACAGCAAAGGAAATATGGGATAGTGTGAAACACCACCTACAGAATGGGAAAAACTTGGCCAGTGTTCCTCAGAGGACCAATATCTAGAATATATAAAAAATGCAAAAGATTAGACCTCCAAAATAAAAAACTCAATCAAAAAAATGGGTAACTGAAATAGTCTTCTCAGAAAAAGAAGTACAAATAGCCAATAAGTACTTGAAACAAATGTTCAACTTTGCTAGGAAATAAAAAAGCAAGTCAAAACCACAATGAGGTTCCACGTTATTCCAGAAAGAATAACCATCATTAAGAAATCAAACAACCCCTTTGAACAATTTCTTTTCCTCTCACAATATCTATTGTACCTTTTAGGTTTTATTTACTCTTTCAGAATTTTACACTAGGGAGACAATACGATGTTTACACATGCGAGTCTGATTTATTTCACTTATGAGTATGGTCTCTGGTTGCATCCATTCACCTATAAAAGCCTCAAGTTTATCTTTTGTACAGCTGAGTAATACTCCATTGTATAAAAATATCACATCTTTTTATGCATTCCTCCACTGATAGGCATTTGGATTGTTCCTAAGATTTAACATTGACAATTGGGCTGCTATAAACATGGGTGCACATATATCACTATGGTGTAATGCTTTCAGTTTTTCTGGAAAAATATTCAAAAAGTGAATAGCTTGGATAGGTGGGACCTCTAAACCTAGTTTTGTGAGGAATCTCCATGCTGAAGAACAACAGGAATGAGGAAAAAGAGAAAAGAAAACAAGAAGGAAGGGGAAATATGTATGTCTATACACGGACAGCTGGGATACTGTTGATGTCTTCTGGCTTATTAAAATGAACAGTTAAAGCTTAATTTTTTTTTCTTGACTAATTTTGCATGATTATATAAGGTAATCTGAACAACTAATTTGAATACAACCCTATGCAATGTAACAACCATTGTTGAATTCCTACTATCTTGTTTAGTGAAGCTCTGTATCATTTCTAGTGTTTCTTATTACTTTTTATTATCTTTCATTGTTTAATTAATCTTGCATTCGTACATCTGGTAATGTGAGCAACTTCACTGAAGATAACAATATGTAATATGACTACCACTGTTAATTCCTATCATCTTGTTTTGAAACCCTGTATCATTTTTATTGTTTTTGTCTTTATTGTTGTTATTTTTTTTCTCTTTTTAAAATAAAAAATTATTAAATAATAACAAATCCCATGGTGAAAAAGGAGCCCTTCTGCATTGTTGGTGGGAATGTAAACTAATGCAATTATGGGTATCAGTATGGAAATTCCTCAAAAATTGAACTAGACCAGCACCGTTCATAATAACTAACTGTTGGAAGCAGCATCTGTGTACATCAACACAAGGATGGATAAAGAAAATATAGTATTTATACACAAAGGAGTACTGCTGTCCCATAAAGAAGAAGAAACTTGAGTCATCTATAGGCAAATGAATGCACTTGAGACTGTAATGTCAAGTGAAATAATTCAGACACAGGCTGAAATATCATATGATTTCTCATATATGAAACTCAAAATATAAAGAGCAAAATAAAAGATCAATAATAGAAAGTAGGGAGATGGATCTGCAAAATGTAGAAGGACCAATAGATGAAGAGAGGGGAGAAGGGGGAGAGGATCAAAAAGAATGGAAAGAGAAAATTCTCGCCAGAATAAAATGTGGGCCCTGATAGAAGCACTGTGACATTCAGATTGCTGAGCACCATCTGCAGAGGCTCTGATTCAACAGGTGGGTTTGTGTCCCGAGAACCTGCACTTCTGAGAAGTCCCCAGGGGATCACAGTGCTATTGACCCAGGAGAACTGGCAGTACACACTGAGGCATTAGAGACTATTATGGTGGAACTGTGAAAGATCTAGTGATGGAAGGGCTTTGGGTCTTGGAGTTGGGAGAGTGCAGTTTGTGACAGCAGGAATAATAGTTAGATAAGGCAAGTGCTTTTTATTTTGAAATGATAGCATAAGGTTAAAGTGTTAACATGGCTATGGAGCCAACAATTTGAAGTGTATTGGATATTTGTCATCCGTGTGTGTGTGTGTGTGTGTGTGTGTGTGTGTGTGTGTGTGTGAATTTCAGTAGAATAAACAGCTGCATAAGTGCCTGAGAAAGTCAAAAGAAACCAACCACATCTATGGCCCTGAGACTTGGAACAGCAGCGATCTCAGCTCTGCCAGTTCCATTCACCTGCTGGGGACCTTGAGCTGGTGGGGGAGATGTCAAGAGCACAGGATAGTAAGAGCGTGTCTGATGTAAGGCAGGCGAGTGGCTCTGCTGGGCTTTCACTCACGCAGCCAGCAGCAGCAGTAAACTATCCCTTAGAGAAGTGGTGACACGGAGACATGGCTGAATCCTGGCAGGTTGTTTCTGATGTATGATCCTCGTCTCCAACTTGTGTCCTTGTTTTCTAAGGGTTTTCTTCCTTTTCTTACCACCTCTGACAGCCTCTCCATGTTCATGCAGTAATTTTCCATTTTGATCAAGCCAGCGTGAGTCAGACTCAAATTTGCAACCAAGGAGCCTGGCTGGGGCACTCTTCTTTATCCAGAAGACTAGCACAGGGCCAGCCAGCATTCTTTCAGTTCTCATAGAAATTAGACCCACTTAAAAAAAAAAAAAAAAAAAGAAATTAGACCCACTTGGTTATATCTCAGAGAGGGATTAGTGAATTCATTTGTAGAATGTCTTAAAATATCTCTTATTTCGCATTCCGTTTCTCTTAAATTCTTTCAATATCAAAACTGTCATCTTGTCTTTCATTCCTCAGCTACTGAAACATTTGAATATGTATTACTTCAGAGGAAGAACGGCACCTTCTTGCTTTTTCAGTATCAGCATAAATGTCACCTTCTCAGTATCTGTAGCTAGCCCCAGAGTCTAAGTCAAGTATTTTTTCTCACCCTGGTTTATCATTTTTGTGACATTTACCTTTGTAGTACATTGTATTGTTTTTATATATTTGCTATATTTGCCTCTTTCGTCTCATGAATGTAAGCCAAATAAGAGGAGTATCTTTCATTGTAAAACAGCCTGGACAAAAATTAACCATCTCTCTGCTTTAAAAAAATTCTAATCCATCAGAGAATTTTGAGTTTAGCTAGAATGACCAAGCAGTGAGAGTTGTTGGAAAGCATCACGTCTTTCGAAGCAGAACCATCACCAGCGTCAATGATTGAAACCTCTCTCTCCTCCTTATCGTCTCCTTTCACCCTCTGGGAAACGTTGTAAAGTCTCCCCTTTGTCTAAGGCACATGTAGAAATCATCATTTGGAGGCTGAGTAGCTTCAGTATCTTATTCCTCACTTTATCTTTTAACCTGTTTCTTCCTAAATAGTTCTTCATAGATACAATTGTCTCTAGTTTGATACTTTATTACTTAAAATCTGTCTTCATTTGGGTTCATTTTTACACATTAAAAATTAGTACAGTCAAAATGTGTGTGGGTGTGTGCATATGCATGTGTGAGTGTGTGTGTGTACATAGCTTGTGAGTGAACTTGAATAGAAAAAGATTCCTTATTCTTTCATCTCTTCTCCTTGCAACATTGTTCTAAGGACCTGTGCCCGTGCCTGGCCATGTGGCTGAACAGTAAGCAAATGTCCAAGAGGCCCTAACTTGCAGTTCCTTGCTTATGAAACTAATGAAGTATATCAATCATGTATGTGTCCAAACTGGCAACTACATAGCTGGAAGATGAAAGATGGCTTTTGTCTTTATTTAATAAAAAGTGGCCCATAGTTTAAATTTGTATTCAGTTTAGTTCCTAGCAAACAAAGCAGTCCAGCCTCCGATGTGGTTTTAGCTACTAGTGTTCAAATATGCTACCTTGGATGGCAAGCTGGTTGCAGTCAGTAAATCTGACAGAAATGATAACAGGGATTAGCAAAGAGCTTAAGAGAAACAACACAAATCCTAGAAGATGGCATTAAAACTGGGCTGATAAACTGTCACTACACAGAACACACATGTGCTGCCTTGCCTTAGGCAAAGATGATCTGTGCCTGTGAGGAGGGGTTAATTTAGCAAACGGAGGGAGGAGAAAATGAAGAAAGATCTGTACTGCATGGGCTTTGTAAGGCTTACCAGAAGAAACCAACACCAAGACCTGTAGAAATAATGGAAAGAAAAGAGAGAGAGAGATTTAAAATGGCTTTGTGTAGAAGGCTGAGGCAGGACATCACCCTGGCTGGAAAGGGCTCCCAGGATTATCTGGTATCTCAGATTTGCATAGCCACTGTTCCCTTTGCTGTTTATTTCAGTCAAACATGAACCATAAAATTCTCACATTGGATTTTGTTTGCATATGCCATTTCCATAGAGAGAGTAAATCCTGTCTCTTCATCCCTCTGTTTCTTCTTCCTTAACAAATCCTTTCTCCATCTCCATCTCCCAAATACCTGTACCCAGGAAAGCGCAGGCAGGAATAGTAAAACCTGACACATGGACCATTGCCTGAGCAAAACAGATCTAAGGAGAAAGAGTAAGGTTCCAGGGAGCACACCCAGGCCACACAGTCTGTGTTCAGTGCTGTGTGTCCATTCTCAGGCCCCTTGGAGAGGCGTACATTCTCCCTAGTTTGGCTGGAAGTCCTTTCTTCCTAAGGTTATCAGCAGTCTTCTCCTGACTTACTTTAATTTTGAAAACTTGGTGTGATGTGTATGCTTGTTGCACCTATGCTAATATCCTGGTGGCTGGTCTTTTCCTCATAGAGGTGAAGTGAGAGGAAGCAGAGAAGAATGTGCTCATCTGACTGGGAGCCTAGCATTGCTCCTGGGGATGTTGCCATGTCTCTGTGCGATGCAAACCCAGTCGAAATGGTAATGTTTTCTTATGAACAGGAAAAGAGACACAAATAGACATTTTCAAGGATTTGGTGTTTTAAGAAACAGAGAGAACAGTGTTAGAGAAAATCTAATCCAGCTTCAGAATGTAATTTCTCAAGAGGCATGGCCATTCTGGGTTCTTCAGCATTTTTAAGGACACTGACAAATCTTGCCATAAGGTGTGTGCACAGAAGACTGGAGATGACCACAGAGTGTGGCGAAGGAACTCACCAAGGTCAGGAAGCAATTGTGACAGGTGAGTGACCTTGTACAGTGCCCGGGTCGTAGCTAACCAGGATCTGGGCATCTTCTAGCTGGAGCTGGAAGGTGGATGGAGATGTGGAAGGGGACTAGGTAAAAAAATGATCCCAACAGCTGGTAAAATAAAAATGACCTACATTTCACATTTAAATGATACAGGACCTAGATGATGAGCATTAATTACCCCAACACAAACACAGTTTGAGCCACATGCTGCTGTTTTGTGAACCCTTCCACTTCTATGTCATTCTAAGATTGTCTTGAGGTTGACCTTACCTGAATTTCATCTGCCTAGAAATGTGAACTATGATAAGAAGGATCTTTATCACCGTTACCTCAGAGTATCTTCCCCTAGTCTATTTTGCTCTTCATCTCCATGGAACAAATGAATCCTTCTGTCGACCTGAATACTAGTGAAACATGAGATTTGGGGTTAACCAAACAGAGGACACAGTTGTGCTATCAGTCTATATGAACACCTGTGAGTATACAAAGATTCTGCTCTAGCTAGAAGCCAACAAGCCCATCTGTTACAGTTTAATGGATACTGGCAGAAGCAAGAGATGCTTGGGTCAGAGACACAGGACTTTGCCATTGTTGGTATAAAGGGCAACCACAGAAGCATTACTGAATTGGTTCCCCCACAATTCCATGTCCCCTGGATGCGATGTGGGTGGGCCCAGATGACATCTGCACCCTCAGTAAGTTGCACAGCAGGAAAGTAATCGTGAGCTTCAGGAACTCAAATGTTTCAAAATGAACAGTTTCCAGAGGGAGGAATTATGTTTTGTTATTCTGTACAGAAGCACACCTGAACCTCTTTGATATGAAAGCAGACATCTCTATCTCCCAAAGCTATGCACTCACTATATAGATGATTTTGTTTTTGAAAAGATCTCCCAGACCAAAGATGGTATACCGCATGTCTCTGCTTGCAAGAGAGAACACAGAAGAACTCACAGAGGATGACCTCCCAAATGATCCCCTAGCTTTGCATCTCACTGACGTCATCACACCCCACCCCACCCTCACTCCTTCCCACAGGAAGCCCCATTATGGCCTGAGCCTAACCCTGTTACACTGCACTGCACCCGCTTGCCTCTCCACCTTGACTTTTAAAGGCTTCCTTGTGTCTGACACTCCATCTTCTGTCTTGGCATTGCCAGCTCAAAACAGTACTTGGTCCTCAGTGAAACTCAATAATGTTTGTCAAAATAATAAGTCAACATCCAAGAGTTCCTTGATGCAGAAGGCTGTACCCTATATATTTTTATACCATAAACTGTAGGTCTTGAATAGTTTGTCTCACATAATACATTTAATTACCATAATAAAATCAAGTAATTCGTGGTGGCTTTACTGAGCAGGATAAAAATGTTCAATCCTTTGCACTAGTGGTTTCAAACTGAAAAATAAAATTGACCTCTTAAATCATGAGTGCACTTCATAACAATATCAATTTGAAAAGCAAAATAAATTATATATTGCACTTCTCATTTTAATTGAGTATCTTTTTCATATATTTTATAATTTCTGCCATAGAATTGTTTTCAAGGTATCTGAGGCTTATGTATTTTGTCACATTCTTCCTATAAAACTTAAAGGAATAGTCTTTATATTTGTAACAAAATATGTTCACACTACTGTGTTTCGAACCATCATTTATTTTCTCACTTGCATGGAGAAGTGGTGATGTAAATTGTTTCACTTCCCTTTAATTCTCTTATAAGAAAACCAGCAATGTGTGACATTTGCAGCAATGGCTTTTCCCTTTAGCTTTTCGACTGTCACAGGGAGGTGTGGGAGTCACAGGAGGCTTGTGTCTCAGGCCAGGGCAGCTGTTCCTCACGCCAGGCTGGCTGACAGGTAAGCCCAGTGCTACCAGGTCTCCTGACACTTCCAGGAGTTTTTAAAATCTGGATTTAGTGTAAAAGTTCATAATTTTTATTTACTGAACATTTATTCAGGGGAGAGTAAACACGTTGCACAGCCTTCTCAAACCAGAGCTATCCTTGGTCTTCTGCCTCTGAAAATATATGGAATGCAGAAGGTAACAAACCTAGTGGCGTTTATTTAAAGGCAGACTGGAAACATTAAGCAAAAGGATGAAGTGTCTACATTGCATGCTATGTGCAGAGAAAAGCATACACGATGTGTACACATTATTCAGTGATGAGCCCCAGATCCTGTCCTAATGAGGCTTCCACTCTGGTGTGTGTGTGTGTGTGTGTGTGTGTGTGTGTGT
Organism: Dinomys branickii; assembly: GCA_004027595.1. Classification (NCBI taxonomy): domain Eukaryota; kingdom Metazoa; phylum Chordata; class Mammalia; order Rodentia; family Dinomyidae; genus Dinomys; species Dinomys branickii. The sequence goes on along the minus strand of PVLD010009888.1, from coordinate 2,760 downwards.
GTGTGTGTAATGCAAAGCACACATTTACATTTCTTACTGACTTCTCTGGAGACCTGGAATCATTGAAGTGCCCTTTCCAAAGGCACCCTCTGTGTAAGACTTTCAGACAAAAGTTCATAACAAGTTGTCCTCGTTTCATTTATGAACAGGCAAACAGCAGTCTAGTAGAAGACACAGTACCCCACACACCAATGTGTCCATCATGGTCAAAGTGGCTCCTGAAGGAGAAGGTTCTGGCACGGTGGGGAGAGATTCTGCAGAAGAAGAGCTCAATCAGAGTTAGGAGGAAATCCAGCCCCATCTGAGGGCTGCAGGGCTTTGCCGCAAAACACATGTCTGACACTTTGTGTTGTTTCTGAGAAAAGCTTTCCACCTCCACCCACTAAGCTCAGGAAAAGATCCTCAATATGGATGTGTATAGAAATGAATCTCTGAAATCAAACAAATATGGCTCAGTCTGGATATTTTTGCTATAAACTGAGTGGCAATGGCCAAGTGATTTCATCTCCCTAAACCTCAAGGACCTCATCTGTGAAATGGAAATAATGACAGTCACATGTGCCCTGTGAAGTTCTGCAAGGGTTCAAGATACGACGAAAAGTATTAGATGGATGTGAGGGTGATCTGGCTGTGACATCTGTCACCCCATTGATCGCCAGGGTTGATTCAGCTGATCTGGCTGGCCAGGCGGGTGTCCCCTTCCTCCCTCAACGCTCCATGTGCATCCCTCCTGAAGCAGCATGCTCCGTAGAAGAGGACGACCACCTCCGATAGGGAGGACCGTTCCTCGGTCAAGGGTATACGAGTAGCTGCGCTCCCCTGCTAGAACCTCCAAACAAGCTCTCACAAGATACGACAAAGAGTATTAGAGTAGAATACAAAGCAGAGCAGGGGCGGGGGATGCGTGGGCAGAGTGCAGGCAGCAGCGAGGCAGCAGTGTGCGGCGAGGTGGGAAGAGAACAGAGGAGGAAGCGGAAGGCAGACACCCTAGCATGGCGCTGATGTGAGGCTGGGGAGGCAGGGTGCAGCCCCGGGGATGTGAGAAGGCAGGGTAAAGGCAGGTACATGGTGGTCGTGGAGTGCTCGTACTTATCTCAGCCGGGAGCCGTTCCCCAGGCCCTAGAGATAAAGAAGGAACTTGAGTATGTTTCCACTTTCACGGGTTCGTACCACTGACAATATTCCCTAGGAATACCTAGAAAAATTACATCCTGGAAATAAATATTAAAATGAATTTATAAAATCTGGAGTCTGCTCTGGATTCTTAATTTTGTGAAGTCAGTATAGTAACTGTAACGTTCAGCCTACTTAGGCTTTTCCTGCATAAAGTTAAAGTCCCTCTGCATTAACAACTAATTCCTTTGTATAGGACAATTGATCACTCTTCGTGTCAGCCATGTGGAAAAAGGAAATTAATTACATATTTATCTTCCTTCTTCCCCCAAATGAAGTAAAATTTAAGGTGAGACATAAAAATATTTCACATCTGGAATAAAATGTGTAATAGAAATCCTAGATTGCATATATTAATAATATATGATTGATGTTATACAAGATAAATGGATAATTTGTTAAAAGATTGTTGTCTATACTGCTCTCAGAAAGAAAATAATAGCATACCACCACTTTGATTATATTTGAGAAGATGGGAAAAAAGAATTAAAATAAGTCTTTTAAAACTTTGCATTACTGTGGATATTGGACAGTCCAGAAACAAAAGATCTCATTACATTAATGTTAATGGTGGGAAATGAACCGTTTCACTTAGATTTCAAAAGCTATTAACACTGTTCATTTTTTAAAAATTTTCAAAACTATATGTTATTGCATCCCTGTGGTAATATCATTTCTTGGTCCAGAAGATTAAAAAAAGCAGCAGCAAGGTTACTTATGGATGATACTAAATAATTATATATGTACACATTGAAAATCTTTGGGAAAAGAGCATGAAATTTAGAATATATAAATCTTAACTTAAACCCTTTACAATTTCTAGCCTTGAAGAACCAAGAACAAAGAATCAGAATCTCACCCTAGATACTGATCAAGGGAGAAAAGCATTTAGTACTATAAACTCTGAATTTATTATCAGTTTAGCTATACTTTCTATTTTTAAAATATCAACTATTTTGATCACTTTGAAGTCATATACTCTATTTTATCATTTTAACAAATATAATATTTTCAGACATGGAATTTGTGGGAGGAAGAAAGGTTTGTTTTGACTGGCTGTTTGGGAAGTTTCCACCCCTGATGGCCTCATTGCTTTTTGGCCTGTGTGATGCATCCCGCATGGTGGGACACATGATGAAGAAAGCTGCCATCTCATGGTGGTCAGGAAGCAAAAGAAGGGAGGGAGAAGGACCGAAGGCCCCACTACCCCGTTCAGGAGCTTTGCCCTATGTAACTGTGAGACTTCCAAGTCAGCCCCACTCTCAAAGTTTCCATCACTTCCCAAACACCACAGTGTGGGGAACAAGACTTTAACACATGGGCCATATAGGGGGAACCAGAGGTGGACGTAACAAGCCATGTGTAGAATTTTAGCTTCTCAAGAAAGAAGGAGAACTTACTGAGGATTTGCTTTCCCTCTCACTCTCTCTCTGCATAAAAAATAAATTTATATCACATATCATATTTTACACATTATATAACATAATATATACCATATATCATACATTACACACTACATATCACACCAAATATTATATATTATATGTTGCATAGCATATATTATATATTATGCATTATATTACACAT